>VUQH01082624.1:0-10991 GCA_015106775.1 Etroplus canarensis | reverse complement strand
ACTTCTACAAGCCAGGAGAGCTATTGCACTATGCTGGAAGAGTATGGACGCTCCTACAATGAAGATGTGGATGAAGGAACTTTCTGAATGTATTGGACTGGAAAGATTAACATACATTGCCAAGGGCAAACGAAAAGACTTTGATAAACTCTGGGAACCATATATGAATATTATGACAAATGAAAGTGCTAGATTTTTCTGAAATGATTTGCAAATGCTGTAAAATGTAGCCCCCATTTTCGTTCTTTCTTCCCCCTGCTTTTTAAAAAAAAAAAATTATTTTTATTTTCAATTATTTATTTATTTATTTCCTTCATAATTTGTTAATTAATCCAATTTCATTACGTTCATTCAAACTGAAAAATGTTGCAAGGGTTTGCAGTTTGTGTGTGTAGTGTGTGTTTGTGAAAAAATTTTGAAAAAGACAAACATACTGGCAAAAAAAATAAATAAAATGGTTTCTTGAACATGGTAATTGGTCCACTGTACTTAGATGACCTCCACAGTCACCAGATCTCAATCTAATAGAGCACCTTTGGAATGTGGTGGAACTTGAGATTGGCATTGTAGATGTGCAGCTGAAAAAAATCTGCAGCAACTGTGTGATGCTATCATGTTAATAAGAAATAAAATCTCTGAGGAATGTTTCCAGCACCTTGTTAAATCTATGCCACAAAGAATTAAGATAGTTCTGAAGGCAAAAGCCTGCCCAACCCAACCTGGTGCTGGCACGATGAAGTTGCAGCTGAGCGTAGATAAGAAGGAACCAGCCCAAGCAGAGGTTTATATATAAAAACCAACACATACTGAAACTGTCATGGTCTTAGGATCTTTTACTCTAGTTATGTATTGAGCTGATGATGCTTTAGGAGTCTATTTGGTTTTAGTGCTGCTATTGTAACTCAGTTGGCATTTGAGCCTCAATTCTTGTTTCATCTTAGTTCAAGTCTTCATTTGTATCTTGCTTATTATCTCCTAGTATTATCCTGCTTTGTTCTTATCATGTTTATTTCAGTGTTGTGTCTGTGTTCCTAGTTATTGCTCTTATTTCCTGTTTTATTTTGGTGGCCGTATGTCTCATCTTTTGTATTTTACTTCCTTCCTAATTGTTAGCACCCTTGATCCTCTCTCTCCTGTGCCTCATTAGCAGTTAGTTTTTGTATAAATATTCCTGTCCTTGCTTTGTTCAGTATTGTATTGTCTCTGTCTCCAGTTTCCTTGATTATATGTCCATGTACTTAAATTGCTTGAGATTTTTGGATTTTGGGGTTTGTGTTTTTGAAAGGGACTTATCAGCCAATAAATATGGCTTACTTTTTGTTGTATGCTGTCTGACTTGTGAGTCCTGCACTTGGGTCCACCATTTCACACTGTACACACAGTTGAGACCTTGACAGAAAAAGCCACTTAAGTATATCATTACCACAGCCTGTAATAAAATGAACCACAATGGTAGACAAAATCTTATTGGTTAGGTGCATTCATAAAAAGCAGATCACTGAATTCTAATTAAGGTAAAGTTGCAGAAACCAACCATTTGGTTAACTGGAAAGAGAAACAAGATTTATGAATGGATGAATGCATGCATAGGTGAATGTGTGGATAGATGAATATACAAAAAGATGCATGGTTATTTATATAAATATCCATCATCTTTTTGTCCTTCCTCTCAGTAATTGAGGAAAGAAAACACTGGTTTCAAATAATGTGTAAAAGTAAATTTTTAATTCTTTAAGTAAAATTTCATTCATCTCCACCCTAGTACTGAGGTGAAGGCATAACTT
Source organism: Etroplus canarensis (assembly GCA_015106775.1). NCBI lineage: Eukaryota > Metazoa > Chordata > Actinopteri > Cichliformes > Cichlidae > Etroplus > Etroplus canarensis. The sequence goes on along the minus strand of VUQH01082624.1, from coordinate 9,207 downwards.
TACAAATATTTAAAAGACCAGTCAAAGAAGGTCTGACTGCAGTTTATTACTATTCAGCCTGAAAGCTGCAAGCATTAATCATGACTTCTGAGAAAAAACTTCATGGGATCAAAGCAGCCATGACAACATTAGGCGATACCATCTCAGCACAAAACAAGCTATGGTTCTGAGAAATGGATTTTCATTACTCAAGCCAAGATGCTGATATCTGTCTGTATTTTTCATATTTTCCCACTGGACCTATTTGTTTGTTAAACTATTCAGAATTCAGATATTCCAGCAGACTATGCCAGGATAAAGCAAAGATGCAGGGTGACCGATTGGGATCATACTCTCATTTTCAGAGCCTGAAACCATATGTTCACTAAAATACCAAGCAAAGTGGTTTTGCAGCACATAGTTGCAAATGTCTGTGTTACAGAATATACACAGTGTCACGCATTGTTTGTATGATGTGATCTTATTTTTCATGAAAGAAAATACTTCTACATCATAAACCAACATTAGTTATAAGGGCAGTAAAGACACTGAGCCAAGCAGCTCAAATTTTCTTGTTTTCAAGCATGAGTTGAATCATAAAGAATCTACTTTTCAAAGGTAAGTTTGAATGGAGAACTCAGAGCTGTTTTTGTGTTGTTGTTTGTGGAACTTTAAAGCCAATCTCCCAACTCCATATTTGGTCACAATTCTTCTTTGGAGGGAATAATGCCTTTAAAGAGATGTTTTCCAGTGAATAAATGACAGGCAGGGCTAGAAGTTAGAGTGGTTTAGACCTCTGAGGTCTAAGGCTACGTTCTAGCTGTATGTACTACAGGCAAAAGTGGCCTGAATCTGATTTTTTTGCCCATATGTGACCCATATCTGATTTTTTTATGCCAGCCTGAACAGCACAGATCTGATTTTTTCTACTCAGATTCAGGCCACTTTCTTATGTGGTCCTAAATCAGATACATATCTGATGTTTTTCAAAGGGACCTCAGTCTGAACGATCATGTCACATTTCATTGAAGTAAGACAGACATAATGCTGCACCGGAGGAGGCAAGATGTGACAAGATTAAATGTAAACAATGAAGAAAATAATAATAATAATAATAATAATAATAATAAAATAATAATAAAACACAAGGTTGTAAAAATAGTTTGTGAGGCAAAATCAGAATCAGAATGCTTTTTTAATCCCAGGCAGAAATTTCTTTTAGTTACAAATTCTCAGTTATACATAAATAAATACATATAACTCAAAAATAAATAAAGCAGAAAATAAAGTTTCGGATATATAAACATGCATATATAAATTGTAATATGTAACAAATAACTTCAAAGTTAAAAACTGTATATAGTATGTACAGTATGTAATATATGGCGATAAAAAGAAACTAATCAAGGTGTCACAGGGAGAAATTATAGAGTTTATTGGCCACAGGTAGGAATGAATTCCTGTGGCACTCTGTGGTCTATCGTAGCAGAATGAGTCTGTTGTTGAACACGTTCTTGTGCCTGTCCAACATGTCATGGAGAAGATGTGAAGGATTGTCCAATATTGTCCTTAACTTGGACAGCATCCTCCTTTCTGACACCACTGTCAGAGAGTCAAGATCTACACCCACAACGTTACTGGCCTTGCAGATCAGTTTGAGTCTGCTGGTGTCTGCTACTCTGTCTGCTGCCCCAGCACACTACAGCATAGAGGATGGCACTGGCTACCACAGACTTATAAAACATCCTAAGCATCATCTGACTGACTGAGACTGGGCTGATGTGGCAGTTTTTACAAGCACCAAATCCGGGGGGGTTCAGAAAAATCCAAAAGTCTAATTTTCTAGAAACCGTGAACCAAAGTCCAGATTGAGAGTGGGTCAGGCAGAGTTCTTATCCTATACCCTATTGCCACCTATGCTACACATTGTATATTGTATATTTGGTATATATGTACATATATTTGTATTTATTTTTCATATTCATATTTAAGCATACTTACCGGAGTGTCTACAACATAAGTAATTTCCCCCGGGGATTAATAAAGTATTCTGATTCTGATTCTGATTCCAGGGAGTCTGAGTGGGCACTTAGAAGCACTAGAGAAAGCAACTGAAAATACAGGTAAGAAAACACATAAAGGCAAAGTAACAAGATCAAAAAACATGGCAGACACAGCCTAGCTTACTGCACTAGTTGTCGCTAACATATGGAGAGAGGACTGCTTGGCTTAAATGCAGCAGGTAACAAGTATGAGGAACAGGTGTGCAGCCACAACTCCACCTCAGCCATGCCCACTCTTCAGGACTAAACACAATAATTAAACTGCCCACACACACACGACAGAGGAGAGACAGAGAGTCATAAGAGGAGCTTGAGAGAGAGAAAAAGGCAGGTCTGAACCTGGAGGACAAGGGGCCATGACAATTATTATTATTATTATTTGTTATTGCTGTTTTATTTTTAGGAGTGCTAAAATGAAATTAAGAAGTGCTTGAGCACCCAAAAAAGGGTCTAAACTCACTACTGAGTCTTATACTATGTTTTGTGACTTCAGCCTGACTCAAGCTTCAACTATTGTTCTCTAGTGTTTTTTTTGAACGTCAATCCTAAATGTATGTTCCCATGAAAAGAAATATAACACAAACATCAGAGCAAGATTTCTTTCAGTGTTAGGCCATATATTTTCACTGTGTGTTGCTCCTGCTTTTTCCTGCCTTCTTGTTTTGATATTGAACTGCACACTGCTAGGGCGGAAAGATCAAGAGGTGAGGCTGATGAAAAACTGAAGGAGACAGACATCAGGGTGGGCTGAAGGCAGTGCCAGCCGGGATGCTATGCAGGGTGCTGTGCCAGGAAAAGAAGCCTACGCAAGAAACGTGGGCGGAAACAAGCTCACATGCACAGACACATATTCATGTGCACACACACTCCTCATACATAAGCTGTTCAGTAAACAGAGGCATGAACCAAAAATTTGCAAGCATAAATGCAAAAACTGACAACAGACACATGCACACAAGGATTTCCCTGGACTACAAACTAAACACACAAACTAAATGCAAGTGTGCACACACACAAACACACACAGCCTATGCAAATAAGCTCCAGAGGCATGTGGCAGATGCCCAGTTCTTCAGCCCACATCCTGTTTCCAGACCGAACCAGAGCTCGCCTCCTCACACAGGGTAGCAATATCACATGAAAAGATAACATTTTTTTTTTTTAAATGCTTCTCACCTCTCCTTTCTCTCTATACTAAATCAAAATTACTCTTAATGCTTTGTATTTGCTGTGCATGTGTTTGGTTGTACAAGGATGTTTTTCATAATTTTTTAATTCTTCCTACCAAGGAAAGGTAATAGGAATCAAATTACTTCGGGCATGGCAGAGGCTTGTCTAAACTGGACACAGATCATATAGTTAAAGGCTGTCATACTGAGCGCAGTATATCCAGTTTTGTTTTGTTTTCACAATGCTGCACCTCTTTGTAGCAACAATAACTTCAGTGACCATTAAAACACCCTCTCTGCAGCTGCACCCTATTGTTAGCTAGATATAGTGAGAGAAAGTTACTGAAATAAGAGGTCAACACACACACACACATACACACACAGAAAGAGGCATGCTAGACAACTGTTTTGAGTGAAAATCAACACATATGTTCCCCAAAGCTCAAGGACTTCTTGCTGTAAGCCCTTAAAGAGAGGGATTGTGTGTGATGCATGCTGCCTGGAGGGCTTGCTGTTAGCCCTCTTACTCTGTTCTTTCCCATATTTCTCAAGCACAAGGTCATCTGTAGCACAGTGTATAACAGAATCTACCGTGATATCAGTGTGTACATTTCAAATGCCGTCACTTTTGAAAACCTTTTATTTGCTTTGACCATTTTCTGTTTTGCTCAGTCATCTTTTTCCACAACAGACATTTTGATTGGTTGTGGCAGGAAAAGCACAGGTGTAACTAATAATAACAATGGCTCATTTAAATTTAAGAATCTTAGTTTAATTCTCTGTGAGAGCAAGTCAGCAATACTGGGGCCTTATGTCATGAACTACACCTGTGCTTTACCCAACACATAATGAAAAAACACTGTGGAAAGGGGGCAGCGTCATGATGTAAAGTGTCAAATTAAACTTCAAACAAACAGTGATGCAAATTAACCACAAGAGAGAATTACAAAGGCGCTAGATCTTTCTGTGATAAGAATATAAAACAGAAGATGTCAGAAATGGGAATTTAAGTGACCTCTCAAAAGGCAAAAAAAGAAGGTATGAGGAAGCAGGTGAAAGTCTAGAAGGAGTTAGGAAATGGGAGGTGAGATAAAAGAAGAGCAGGTAGTAATGGTGCATAGGAGAGTGCCACGAATAAGTGAGAAGAGAAACAGCTGAGAAAAAGGACACACATATGTTGGCTGTATGGCTCTTCCCAGGGGCCTTGCCTGTATGAGGGGCTCAAGGGAAAAAAATCCCCTAGGACTAACTGAACTCTTCGCTCCTCAGCCGCCACATCTGGATGACACACTACAGCCCGGCATCAAAGGAAAGGATGCAGTGGACAGCTATACAGGTGGTGGAAGAGTATGCCACACATACAGTGTGCATGTAGAAATAATAAAACATGTGCAAAGATGTAAAAATGTTTGTGTATACAAAATCATTCATAACCAAATGCTACCAGCTTTTAGAGCTACTTTTATGCCAGACACTATACTCATCATTGTATTGTTCTTATTGTAATAGGGTGTTAATAGGTTCCATTAAACCCTTACAGAAGAAGGGCTGTTCAGACCAAGCAGTGACCTCTGAGGCTAAAAAACAAAGCCAATGCAAAACACGCAGCTGAAGGCCACTTGAGGCTGACTCCAAAAGTGAGTAAGTGTCCATAGACTCCCATATTAAAATGCCCAGATTCATGGCACAAATAAATATACTTGTAGCCTTGTACAAAATAGGTTTAGGTCTCTATAGCTAATTTATTCTTTCTTGACAACTGCCTGAGAGGTGGATTCCCATATAATTCCATTATTTAAATTGGATTAAGGCTTAAAGTTATGCCTTACTAGGAGTATGGCCACTTTGATCAAGGAGGGTGCAGACTAGCTAAGTCACTGAACTGGACATCTACAGTATGTGCCGTTGATGCCTTTGGAGCTTTTAATGCAATAGTTTGACAGTGGTTAAACTAATTTTTGAAATCAGTTTAAAAAAATACGAAATATTCCCCTTGACCTTCTCACAATCATTTTTTGTATTGTTTTGATTTTGTACAACAACTTTTGCATTTTTAATGAAGCCAAGGCTAGAAGATCACTCTGGTATCAAAAGATTGGTTAAAAAAAAAAGAGTCTGCGTGTACTATAACATGTTCTGACCAGTCGCTGAACTCAAATGGTAATATGACTCGTTAAAGTTCATCCAAAATCCACTTTTTGAATTTTTCACTAATGAATAAAAAACAACATGAAGACAAAAAGAAAAAGAGGTAAGACTTTAAATTGGCACAGTTTTGCTATTGAAACATGAATTGTAGCACTTTGAGTGGGTCTAAAATTTATTTGGTTGTGGCTTTAAACAGAATTTAAATTGGTCTTAGAGCCTTGAAATCATGGCTATCACCTGTAGTGAAGTTAACTTTAACTTTAAAAAGTGCCATATTTTGCATTTAATTGTCCTAACAGCCCATCAAAAAACTTGTGACCCTTTTTTGTGAAATTCCAGTATTTTACAGCACCAATTCCAAAAAACTTGGGAAACTGAACAAAATCTAAATTAAAAACCAAATACAATGATTTACAAATCTCATAAAAATATTTTTTCACAAAAGAACATAGGAAACATATGAGATGTTGAAAGTGAAACATTTTGTCATGAAAATACTAACTCACCTTGAATTTGGTGGCAGCAACACATCTCAAAAAAATTGGGACAAGGGCAACAAAAGGCCAGAAAACTAAGTGCTACTACAAAGAAACACTTGGAGGAACATGTTGCAACTAATTAAGTTAATTGGCAACAGGCCAGTTGTTGAAAATCATGGATGCTGTGTGCTCCAGACTAAAGAGGTGAAGGAACATCCAGCTTGTTATGAGTGCTCAGTTGAAAAGCATGGATCTCTGATGATATGGGAGTTCATTAGTGCCTATGGTATGAGCAACTTGTACATCTGGAAGGGGAGCATCAATGCTGAAAGGCACAATGGATATAGAAAGTGTACACAACCCTGGGGGGCATCTCTTATACACAGCCATCTTTAGGTCACCCCACAGATTTTCAATTGGATTTAGGTCTGGGCATTGGCTGGGCCTTTCCAAACTTTCATTTTCCTCTGTCGAAGCCGTTCTTTTGTTGCTTTGAATGCATGCTTGGGAGCATTGTTGTGCTAAAAGGGGAAATTCCTCTTCAGCTTTAGTTTTCTAGCAGGCTTTGGGCAAAACTGATATGTGGAAGTGTTCATAAGTCCCTCCACCTTGACTAAAGCCCCAATGCTTGTTGAAGAAAAACAACCCCAAAGCATGATGCTGCCACCACCATGCTTCATGGTGTTTATCTGGTGATGGGCAGTGTTGTTTTTACATACAAACATATCTTTGGGAATTGTGGCCAAAAGTGCTAACTTGGTTTCATCAGACCATAACACGTTTTCCAACATACTGTTTTGCAAAATTTAGCCAACTCTTTATTTTTACTTTGTAAGAAAAGGCTTCCATCTCGTGACCCTACCCCGCAGTCCAGACATATGCAGAAGATGGGAGATTGTTGTCACATGTACAAAAAACCAGCACTTGCTATAAATTCCTGCAGCTCCTTTAATAATGCTTTAGGCCTCTTGGCAAATCATCTTTTCATCAGTTTTGGAGGGAGGTCTAGTTCTTGGTAACATCACTGTAGTTCAATATCTTCTTGAGGATTTCACTGTGTTCCATAGTATATGTAATGCTGTGGGATTTTTTGTACCCTTCTCCTGACTGATACCTTTGAACAATAAGATCCCTTTGATGGTAGAAAACTAGACTCTAGTGCCTCTACTGTACATTTTTTCAGTTTGTTAAATCAACAGGCAAAGAAGTTAGAAAAGTAAAACAGAGTCCTTCCTGGATTCAGATCGTACCAGGGCTTTCTGCTGGTGTGATGACATTAATAGATTTTCTGTAACCTCTGCCTATTTTATGTTTTTCCCAATCTATCATTTCAACACGTGGACACTGCACAGATTGAAGTAATCATTGCACTACCCTACAGGAGGCTCTCTGAAGCACATGTTGGACTGAACACTGAGTAAGGGTACTCACAGCAGAATGTTCCCCAGACATTTTTGCCCACCCTCCACCCCAAGCGTGGTGCTGGTGATGGATGGCCTGTGAGGGATGATGAATCGGCTCCTGTCAGTTCCTCAACACATCCTCATCTGGGATTCAGGCATATGAGAAGAGGAGCACCACCAACACCCCACATTGTACTTTAAAATACAACTTCGCCTTGAGACAAAATGGTCATTGACACACTGCATTATGAGATTACACAGAGATAATGAGTCCAAATGCTGATGTGAGATTACTTTTCTTAATGATGATGTGTAGTTGAACTGAATGCCTGCTCTTTTTATAAAGGGAAAAAGGGATTTTTTTTCCCACAGAAATTAAAACATACACGACTAACCTTGACATCTACCTTATCTTTGTGGAAATGTGCCACTGACATAATGCATTTTTAGGTCAACCATCAACAGAATGCATAACTCCAACCTATCCCTGGCAACCTATCTGCTAGTTTGATCACTTAGCCTCTTAAATAAGGTGATACACCAATCAGGCATAACATTATGAGCACTGACATGTGAAGTGAATAACACTGAACATCACTTCATCATGGCACCTATTAGTGAGTGGGATATATTGGGCAAAGTTGATGTGTTAGAAGCAGGAAAAATGGGCAAGCATAAGGATTTGAACGAGTTCGACCAGTGCCAAATTGTGATGGCTAGATGACTGGGTCAAAGCATCTCCAAAACTGCAGCTCTTGTAGGGTGTTCCCAGTCGGCAGTGATCAGTATCTATTAAAACAGTGAGAAACAGTGATGAACTGGTGGATACCATGCCTCCATGGGTCAGGACTGTTTTGCCATCAAAAGGGGGTTCAGAATGATATTAGTTAGGTGGTTATAATGCTATGCCTGATCAGTGTATCTGTGCTGATGTTTATGAATGCAGAAAAAATAAAAAGTTAATAAAAAGCTAAAAAATTACTGCAAATGACTTTCTAGCAAATGCAGTCCTGCTTTTGCTCTTCACACTAACTATTCACCAGCATATAATCAAAGTTTGCTAAAACATGACTGGTCAATAGCACTGGGACTACAAGCAGACTATGTGGGAAACCAGAAAAGTTTACCTATTGGGATAAAGATACCTGTTTATATGATGCTTTGATACTTATATGATATAAATACTTTTAACATGTTTTTTGGCATTAAGCTATAGCTAGAGTTCACAAGTATGTTTGAGCTTTATACTCTGTATTACTCGGGATCTACTAAACCCCGTGACAACCAGTGACAACGGTGATCCACATTGCCGTGACAATTATACTATTACACGTGACAATGTTTATAACGAGACGGCAATATATCAACGTGACAGCAATAATTATATTTTTATGGCAAAAGAAATGAAGAATAAAATGTGACTCCAGTCCTGACTTTTTGCACCTTCAGCTTTGAAACAAAAAACGTCTCCTCCTTTTGGCCTAAAAGTTATTTCAGAAATTTGCTTCTCAGTCCGTAAAATTTCTAAAACTCTATTCACTGACAAAGACATGTTACATATACATAGACACTATAATAAACAGCGCTTTTACACCGCGGCGGTTACAGCAGACCGCAATGATGGGGCGATGGACACCAATACAATCAAAGATGTGACGACCATGGCGGTTGGCAAACAGCGAGGTGCATTACCGCCACCATGACCACTTTTATTTTTCAACATGTATGATGACAGAGGTAAAAATTTTACACATACAAAGACATACGTAACGTGGCTATAATACATAGCACTTTGAAAATAGATCGTTACGACGGGGCGATGGACAGTACAACAATCAAAGACGTGACGACCACATTAACTGCCCGTGATGACCCGTGAATGCATCCTATTTTACCCGTGACATACAGTCACGGTCGTCACTTGTGTCACGGGTTTTAGTAAGTCCCTTAATTTTGTTAATTTGTT
>VUQH01082618.1:0-17949 GCA_015106775.1 Etroplus canarensis | reverse complement strand
CAACCCTCTGCATGTCCTCCTTCACTACATCCATGAATCTTCTCCGTGGTCTTCCTCTTCTCCTCCTGCCTGACAGCTCCATCTTCAACATCCTTTGTCCAATACATACATACATCACAGCCGGTCTCACTACTGTCTTGTAAACCTTCCCTTTCACTCTTGCTTTGGATGGTTGATCCCAGGTATTTAAACTCATCCACCTTCAATACCTCTACTCCTTGCATCTTCACCATTCCACCTCACACACATGTACTCTGTTTTGCTTCTACTGACTTTCATTCCTCTTCTCTCCAGTGCATACCTCCACCTCTCCAGGCTCTCCTCTACCTCCTCCCTACTCTCACTACAAATCACAATGTCGTCAGCAAACATCATAGTCCACGGAGACTCCTGCCTGACCTCATCTGTCAATCTGTCCATCACCATTGCAAATAAGAGAGGGGTTCAAAGCTGATCCCTGATGTGATCCCACCCCAACCATCAACCCATCTGTCACTCCTACTGCACACCTCACTACTCTCTCACTGTCCTCATACATGTCCTGCACCACCTTCACATACTTCTCTGTCACTCCTGACTTCCTCATACAATTCCACAGTTCCTCTCTTGGCACCCTATCATATGCTTTCTCAAGATCCACAAAGACACAGTGCAACTCCTTCTGACATTTTCTATACTTCTCCATAAACATTTTCAAAGCAAACATTGTTTTCTCAGCATGAAGCCATACTGCTGCTTACTGATGGTCACATCTCTTCTTAGACTAGTTTCAGCAACTCTTTCCCATATCTTCATGGTATGACTCATCAACTTGATTCCTTTGCAGCTGCTGCAGCTCTGAAGAGCGGTACCGTTGCACTTCTCCTTCCCTCAGGCATTCTCTCACTCTCCAAGATTGTGTTAAACTATCTGGTTAAAACGTCCACTGCCCTCTCTCCTAGACATCTCCATACCTCCACAGGTATATCATCTGGACCAACTGCCTTTCCACTCTTCATCCTCTTCCTTGCTGCCTTTACTTCCTCCTTACTAATGCTCTGCACTTCCTGATTCTCTGTCATGGCTGGCTCAGAGGAAGGACTCAAAAACCAGGCTGCGGTTCACAGTTAACAGAGTCTTTAATAAAACAACAGTCACAGTGAAAAGGTGCAAAGGTAGACAGTGCTGTACAAATTTTGAGTTCAGGTGAAGTGCAGGTTCTGCCCTCTCTCTCTCTAAAGAGAATGTTAAAAGTTCAAAGTCTCTGATCCTCAGGAAGAGGTAAAATCTATAAGGAATCCAACAGGTATCCACAGGTTCCAAAAGGGTCCAGTGAAGGGCTAGATGAAAAGGAGCAGAGGCAGAGTATCATAAGGAGGCAGGGAGCAAGGCGAAGCAACAGAGATAAGTTATCACAACTAAAGGTTATGGCGAGATGCTTACTGCAAGCGCTAGTAAAACAATCCGGCAATGAGTGGGCTTCTTGGGTGAACCTAAATACCCCCATACCAGATCCACCCAACAGGGCACAGGTGTGCAAGACGCAATACAGACAGGACACACCTGCTTCTGTAAATAAGCAAAATAAGCACAGCATCCATACACACAAGGACAGAGGAGAGAGAGAGAGCAATAAGGGGAGAGGGAAAGATCGAATATCCGCACCAGGTGGATCAGGGACCATGACATTCACTAACTTTCTTCCATCTGCCCTTCTCTCTCTCTCATTTTCCTCATTCATCAGCTCCTCAAAGTACTCCTTTCTTCTTCTCCACACACTCTCTTCATTTGTTAAAACATTTCCATCTCTATCCTTAATCACCTTAATCTGCTGCACATCCTTTCCAGCTCTGTCTCTCTGTCTCGCTAATCGATACAAGTCCTTCTCTCCTTCCTTGGTGTCCAGCCTCTCATACAACTCACTACAAGCCTTTTCTTTTGCCTTTGCCACTTCTCTTTTTGCTATGTGCATAGACTCCCAGTACTCCTGTGAACTTTCTTCATTTCCCAGACTATCCTACTTTTTCTCTGGCAGCCTTTGAATACTTTCTTGTACTTCTTCATTCTTTTTCTCCTTTCCTCTGTCCAGAGGACACACCAGATTCCTTCTTAACCATTTACTTCACCACCTCAGCTGCACTTTCCCAGTCATCTAGTAAGTATTCACTACCACCCAGACCCTGTCCCAACCCCTCCTTGAACTCTGAACATTCTGCCTTCTTCAGCTTTCCCCATTTATTCCTTGGCTCTACCTTAACACACTTTCTCTGCTCAGAAAATGAAACGAACTCTTTTTAATCAAAGTATAGCAACACGTCAGTTAAATTCGTGTGATACTGATGTGGTCAGTTAAGTAGTAGAGGATGTTGTTGCTATGGCGCTAATGAAACCAACAGCAGCTGCACTAGAGCGGCAACAATGAGACCACCCCCAAAACAGAAATGGTTTTACAGGTAGAGGCCGCTGGCACTTTTTCCGGCCTCCTCTTTTCTGACTGTTTTTCACTAGTTTTGCATTTGGCTAGGGTCAGTGTCGCTACTGGTAGCATGAGGCCATACCTGGACCCTACAGAATCAGAATCAGAATATTTTATAAATCCCAGGGGAAAATTCCTTGCATTACAGATACCTGTTAACTATATATAAATATGAACATTGAAATACAGTTAAGAAGATAGATTATATAAAAACCCAATATTCAGAGAGTTCAATTTTTAGCATAGGTGGTGAGGAGGTGGGGAGGAGCTGTAAAGAAAGAAAAGGTTGAACAGGTAGTCCAGCTCCTCCAGGATCTAGATAAAACTGAATTGAACTGAACTGAACTGAATTAAATGTAACTGAACTGGATGGCACAGATATACGTGCCATTGCCAGAAGGTTTGCTGTGTCTCCCAGCACAGTCTCAAGAGCGTGGAGGAGATTCCAGGAGACAGACAGTTACTCTAGGAGAGCTGGACAGGGCTGTAGAAGGTTCTTAACCCATCAGCAGGACCAGTATCTGCTCCTTTGTGCAAGGAGAAACAGTAATGGCACTGCCAGACCTCCAGCAGGACAATGGTGTGAATGTCTCTGGCTAAACAATCAGAAACAGACTTCATGAGGGTGGCCTGATAGCCCGACATCCTCTAGTGGGTCCTGTGCTCAACTGCCTGGCACCGTGCAGCTCGACTGGCATTTGCCATGGAATACATAGAATTGGCAGATCCGCCACTGGTGCCCCGTGATTTTCACAGATGAGAACGGGTTCACCCTGAGGACATGTGACAGACATGAAAGTGTCTGGAGAAGCTGTGGAAAATGTTATGTTGACTGTAACATCATTCAACATGATCAGTTTGGTGGTGGCTCAGTGATGGTCCGGGGAGGAACATTCATGGAGGGACACACAGACCTCTGCAGTCTAGGCAACAGCACCCTGACTGCCATTAGGTATCAGGATGTAATCCCTGGAACCGTTTTTAGGCCCCACACTGGTGTGGTGGGTCCTTGGTTCCTCCTGGTGCTCATGTGGTGAGAGTATGCAGGCAGTTCCTGGAGGATGAAGGAACTGATACTGACTGGCCCCCACGCACACCTGACCTAAATCCAGTCGAACACCTTCTGGGACATTATGTTTCGGTCCATCCAGCACCGCCAGGTTGCACCTCTGACTGTCCGGGAGCTCAGTGACGCCCTGGTCCAGATCTGGGAGGACATCCCCCAGAACACCTTCCATTGTCTCATTAGGAGCATGCCCTGACATTGTCAGGCATGCACACACGCACGTGGGGGCCACACAAAGCATTGAGTACCATTTTGAGTTGCTGCAATTAAATTTTAGTAAAACAGACTAGCCTGCTGCAAATTTTTTTACTTTGATTTTCAGGTTGTCTTTGAATTCAGGCCTCTGTAGGTTGATCATTTTGATTTCCATCAAATAATGTGGCATTCTTTGCTTCCTAGCACATTACCCAGTCCATATCAGTATAGATATTTAGCAGGACTTTTTCCCCAATTAAATCTGATGGGTTTTCAAAGTGTTCCTTTAACTTTTTTGAGCGGTGTATATTGCCTAACCGAGCTTTAAACTAAACCATGATCTCTTTCTGAAACTAAAAAACTGTTTCAGTGCATAAACCAAACCAAAGAGCAAGTAACTAAACAATGACAGATAGTGAAAGTAAATATGTGTCTGTGTCTTACACCATGGGTACCCATCCAGTCACCTACTGGTCTGCAACCGGAAAAATATGACATTCACATGACATGGATGCAGGCCATAAAGAAAAGAGCGGGCAACAAAATGAAAGCAATATGCTGTGGACCAGTATAGTGTTGGAGCATTTTGCTGTTAAACTGTGTTGAACTAGTCCAAGTTAGAAATGTATGTCCATCTCAAACAGTGTCACAGAAGCACAGGGCTATGCATTTCTCTGAGTGCAACACAGTACAGATACAAGAATAATAATGTAAGATTTTTTTTTAATGGGAAAATTAAGCAAATGCCGTATCGTTTTGGTGACGTGAAGTAGTCTGTGAGCCAACTGAGTGATATCCATTGGTGAATGTATATAGTGTGCCAACTCTCAATCCTGTTATTGGAAAAACATCATTTTTTGCATGTTAGGATGGACAGTAAGTTATTTATTTGTCATCAGCATGCGTACACAATAATCAAGAAGGTTCTATTTAAGAAAGACAATATGATGCCCTTGTAAAGTACATGAAACAAACACCCTAATTGATTGATTATTAGATTCTTCTATTTATCATAGTATTTGTGTTGTTTACTGTCTGTATTTAGTATAGCTTTGCTATTTATTTTTTCATGGGAGTCAGCTGGAACTTTATGAAGGATGCATCCAAAATTTGCTACTTTGCCAAAAGTGTTGGTATTTAAATAAACTGCATTCTCTTCACTTCTTGTCTACTTAATTTTTTACAATGTACAAGTTTTGCCAGGAAGTACGTAGGATTTTATAAAAAGCACCTAACTCAAAAATCTTGCAGGGCTGCATAAAGCAGATTGACTTTTCACTGCCACACTGAGACAATCCGGGTGTGAGGACAGTTAGTGGAGGACTCTGCTGTCCCCCAGGTTAAGGTAAATGTCCACTTCAGGCCTTATGTTTACACTTCCTGTGCACTTGCTTAGTCTTTCTTATGCATATTCTGTCTCTAAAACGTACGTTTGTTTGTATGAATGCCACCTTCTTAGTAACATGAAACTATCAGAAACTATCTATCCTGAGAACAGAAAAAGGCAGTGGGCTAGCTCGAGTCTTTTCAACAATATGAATATATGTTTCAGTCATTATAATGACTTTTTCTATATTTAGTGTAGCACTTTAGACATTTACATCTGGAAGGGCATCCGGCGGGAAATCTCTGCCAAATTACCTGTGTGGATTCATCTGCTGTGGTGACCCCTTGTGGCGAATACATGGGAGCAGCTGAAGGTGGACAGGAAAAAATGTAGCTTATTTTTATTTATTTGAAAGTTGTTTCCATTCTATCTTATGAAATATGCTGAGTGCAATCCTGCCTCTAAAAGTAAGAATTCTTTTTTTTAAATGGACAGCTTAACTACAGCATGGGCCGCACCAGACTACCTACTAAGTCTAAAATCAAAGCATGGATCGTTGTAAAGCTTCACCTCACCGGCAATACTGACGCACAAGCCATAAATGCCTGTATAACTTTGACTGTAATGGTTCTTCTTTGCAGGGTGTCTGGGTTCAAGTTCGAATGCTTGGACATTCAGATGTTCTACAGTAAATCTACTGCAATGAACCAGTCATGGTGGTTGGGGAATGTGAAGACAACGCCTCCAGAAAGACTCCAAATTTGAGATGGTTTCCATCAGGCCTGGGAATATGTCAGGAACAGAGGACTGGATGGAGCAAGGACTGATGGTGACCACAGCTGCAGTTAACAGTTCTGTATCTAATTATTTGCAGGCAGCGCCGATGTAGAAAGAAGTTTGCCTTCAATGTAGTTACTGTGGAAAACAGGACAAGCTAGGCTCTTCATATGTGAGAGACGTCTCATAACTCATATTAATATCTGCCTTTTTAATTGTCACAGCCCCCTGCCCTCAGGGTCATAACCCACCTCCGTTTCTCTCTCTCTCTCTCCCTCTTTGCCTCTCTCTGTTTCTCTCTCTCTTTCTCTCTCTCTCTCTCTCTCTCTCTCTGCCTCTCTCTGTCTCTCTCTCTCTGGTGTGGCTTGGGCACCAAGGTTATTTTAGTTAACTAAGACTGAACTAAAAACTAAAACTAAATGAGAAAAATCATTTTAGTTAGCTGAAATAAAAATATATTTATTTATGGTGAAAATTAAAACTAACTAAAATGATATTGTGTACTCATAACTAACTGAAGTAAAATAAAAATATATATGAAATGTGCTCAGTTTTAGTCATGGTCAGTTTCATTCAGTAAGTCAGTCTGTCTGATGAGGCTTTGGTGCTTCTGCTCACTGAGAGTCAGAGCGTCTACCTGACATTAAAGCTGTTAAAACTGTTTCTCCGAGCCAGTCCACTTCTGGGTCCACGCCACCAAACCTGACTTTACTGTAAAGATGTTTCCACAACCTTAACCAAAAGTTACTTCACCCTCACCACACCCTAAGCGGAGAAAAAGCCAAAAACATGACCATCCCAGGAGTCTGCAGATGACATTATTCTAAGAATGACATCGCTGCAATTTCGCTGAGCTAGCACAATTACAACAAAGGTGTTCTTCTTGTGTTGGAGTAGTGTTGCGCAAACGCATAACGCACGGGCACACCTGTATTCATGAATTATTACAGCTGGCCTCAAGTAAAAAAAAAAAAAACATCCTGATGTCTCAAATGCAGTTTGAGAAAAGTACCCACAAGCTGGGATTTCATAAAATAAGCAGGAAAAATAGGGAATAACAGCGATAAATGATGATGAAAAGTCAGAGTGCGAACAAGGGGAAGAGTTCATAGCAATCACCAGGTGAGAATTTTGCCTGAGGTGTGTAACACTGTGAGATTTTAGGCCAGCTGCTCCATCATCCTGACAGAATGATCAGCTCGGCATTTGTGCTGCAATTTGTTCCTTCCAAACCTACACTGAGATCACTCGTGATAAGCTTCTCACAGACCAGCTTTCTTACTTTTCATTATTTCATTAAAACACACAGGTACCTAAAGGAGCAGTGCTATACTATCAATCCATTGTTTTAATTTGCTCTCATTCTTGTCCCCTCAAGGAACCACACAGCTCCCTAAAGTGACGTCAAGTGACCCTCAGGTGAACCTCCAGTATGTTAAAGATCAACTTGCAGGTTAGTGACCTCAGTAAACAGATGTAGGAAAATGAAGCAATGAAATGATAAATTAATGAAAATGAAATAAAAATGAATTAGATCTTCTAGGCTGTGATGGGCTGGTGACCTGTCCAGGGTACACCCTACCCTTTGACCTCTTACAGCAGGGATAGGCTCCAGCACCCCCACTACCCCGAATTAGATAAGGAGACGAAAAGGGACGGATGAATAGATTTTCTAGAAAAAATAAGTTTATATAAACTAAAGTAACATTTAACTGTAGAAGACGAACATCGGGTTATTTTCACCCATGCGATTATGTTTTTTCACTGTGTTGCTGTTGTCTGAGTTGCATTGGTCCTTGGGGAGCTTCAGACTGCTCACTGACCTCAGTGTGTTTCCCTGCTTCCGTGCCTGGTTTTTTCAACAGGGTGTTTGTTACCCACCCTTAGTGATGACGTTAAAAAAATGTACAGTGCACACAAAAAGGATTCGCCCCCTTGGATGTTTGACCCTGTTATTGCTCTAATAAATGAATTCATGGTCAATAAAATTTGGATTTTTTTGACAAGAATTTACAAAAACAGCATCTTTCATGTCAAAGTGAAAATACAGTTTTACATGTTAATGTCACTTGATTAAAACTATATAGTGTAAAATGAATGTTTGTATAAATACCCACCCCCCCCTTAAAGGGACTGACCTAATTCAACAGAGGTCCAACCAGATGTGAAATGGAGATCACCGGTAAAGTGATTTTGGTATAAAAACACCTGTGTCTGGGAGGTCCGGTCTCTGGTTCAGTATTCCTGCTACAATTGTAACATGAGGACCAAAGAACACTCCAAGCAACTCAGAGAAAAAAGTATTCAAAAGTATAGGTAGGGTGATGCTACATAAAGATTTCCAACTCACTGGACATCCCACGGAGTTCAGTCAAATCCACCATTAAATCTGCCTAGAGCTGGCCATACTCGCAGACTGAGTGACCGGGCAAGAGGAAGACTGGTGAAGGAGGACACTAAGACACCTACAAACACTCTGAAGGAGTTAAAAGCTTCAGTGGATCAGATGGGAGAGACTGTACATACAACAACTGTTGCCTGGATTTTTCACCAGTCCAAGCTGTATGGGAGAGTGCTAAAGAGAAAGCTGATGCTGAAAAAAGCTCATATGAAATCACTCCTGGAATTCACCTAAAGGCATGTGGGAGACTCCAAGGTCAACTGGAAGAAGGTTCTTTGGTCTGATGAGACAAAAATTGAGCTTTCCTGGACATCATACTAGAAGCTATGTTTGGAAAACACCAAACACTGCACCACAAACACACCATCTCCACTGTGAAGCATGGTGGTGGCAGCATCAGGCCCTGGAAGGCTTGTAAAGGTAGAGGGGAACAAGAATCCAGAAAAATATCACCAAATCCTGGAGAATCGTCTGACTCAGTCTGCAAGACAACTAGGGCTTGGAAGAAGATTTATTTTCCAGCAAGATAACGAACCCAAGCAAACAAAAAAGCTTTTGTAGCCAAAAAGCTACAAAAGCTCCACAGAAATGGTTCAAAGACAACAAGGTGAATGTTCTGGATTGGCCAAGTCAAAACCCAGATCTCAATCCAATTTGTGGCGACTAAATACTGATCTATGTCCATCACCATTGCAAACAAGAAGGGGTTCACAGCTAATCCCTGATGTAGTCCCACCCCCACCTTCAACCCATCTGTCACTCCTACTGCACACCTCACCACTGTCTCACTGTTCTCATACATGTCCTGCCCCACCTTGACACACTTCTCTACCACTTTTGATTTCCTCATACAGTATCACAGTTCATCTCTTGACACCCTATGATATGCTTTCTCCAGATCCACAAAGACACAGTGCAACTCCTTCTGACCTTCTCGATACTTCACCCTCAGCACTCTAAAATCAAACGTTGCATCTGTAGTACTCTCTCTGGCTGTTGGCATTATTTTGTATACTGTTAGTGCACTGCTGCAGTTTATTATCACTGCTCTTCCATCCATTATGTCCACTTTGTTATTCTTTACATATATCTGCAAACCATTGTACAGTTTCTATCATTTTAAAGACATTTCAATTTCAGGCTGAGAGAAGTGACTAACCATCTGCACTGGATATTCCATTTACAGATCTGTGTGAAAACAGAGTTTTCATCAGCAAAAAATTGCCAATTACTCTGATTTATCATGTCCACAGATAAGATGTATTTATATTTAGTAAATGGCTGTTATCTTCAAAAATAATGTAATCTTAAAGAAAGCTTTGACAAATAATCATAATTTATATGATGTTAAGGGACCATTTGTCACCTTGTACTCAGAATTGCTCACCTTATGTTTGATTGTAACACAGAAGCCAAGCGTTGCTGCAGGTTTCATCGTGCAGAAAGCCCCTGACATCTGTCTCACTCTGTATCTTCCACCTGACTGCATTCAAACCATGAGCTGCCTTTGTGTATGACTGTATATGCATCACTTTTTATGATCAATTGTTTGACAAAGAGGCCACTGTTTGCCTTTCACCCAGCAGCTTGACGAAGCAGAACAAATTATGTTATTCCACTCATGTTCACCCATAACTCGTACAAAGAGGACTTCTGTTGCATGATGGGTAAATATTGTTGCTCGCTGTCAGTCATGAAGTCATCAGATGTGATGTGTGGGTGGGTACACAACCTGTCTGGACTGTGTAGGTGAGTTATTATTATTATTTGTTTGAGGATCAAACACCTCAGTGATCAGAGGGACAAGAAACCTAGTTTAAGCATTATGATTAGGCCTGGCTTTGGGTTTACTTTAGATAAACAATTAGGGTGGCCAAAGATAACTACAGGAGGAAGCTGGAGTGGAAATGTCAGCAGAACACTCTGAGAGAGGCCTGGAGTGGCAGTGAAGACCTTCACTGGTTTAAGTTCAAACACTGGCAGAGGAGTTGAAGGCACTGTGGACTGGGCCCATGATCTAAATCTGTTCTTCAACAGGTTTGTGGCTGCTCACACGTCCAACCCTCTTGTTGTTGGCCTACAACCACCAGCTATTCGCTCCCTTACCCGACCTCTTCATGGTCCCACAGCCTCCTCCCTCTACCCGCAGGATCATGGCCCTCTTCACAACCTCAATCCTAACACCTTTACCCTTCCCCCACCTGTCACCTTCACTGCTGACCAGATCCAGAGACAGCTTATTAGACTCCACTCAGGCAAGTCTGTGGGCCCTGATGGTGTGAGCCCCAGGGTCCTCAAAGCTTGTGGCCCCCCAGCTTTGTTGAATAATAATACATCACATATTCAAGATGAGCCTTATCCTGCAAAAGGTCCCCGTGTTGTGGAAAGAGGTCGTGCCTGGTGCCTGTGCCAAAGACATCACAACCCATTGGCCCTAAAGCACTGACATCACACATCATGAAGATCCTGGAGAGACTTGTCTTAGACCAGCTCCGGCACATGATCAGCCCCCTAATGGACCTCCTCCAGTTTGCCTATCAGCCCCGACTTGGAGTGGAGGATCCCATTATCTGCCTGCTCAACTCTTACTCCTTGACAGTTTCATTTTGTATATATTCATATTGTATACAGTGTTGAACTTTAGAGTTATTCATGTTACACATTGCAGTTCTTACAGACAGGTTTATTGTTTGTTTATTTTAATCATGATTTTCTTACCTCTTAAATTTATATCCACTGCCTTTCAAATTTATATTTATTTATATCTAACTGTGTGACTGTAACACAATACAATTTCCCCCTGGGATTAATAAAGTATTCTGATTCTGACTGTGAAGCTGGATGGGGAGTGTCCGCTCCACTTTCAGATGAAAGGCAATCGTAGAAGTGGAGGACTGTAGTGAGCATTCTGTGTCACACTCCCTCTTGAAGCTTGTGTCTTCTTCAGACGAATCCTGCAGCTCGCCGGCAGATAAAGGCTGCACCACCATTTCTAAAGCATTTTTGCCCTAAAATATGTAGTGTATTACCAGAATCTGAAGAAGGAAAATAAGCCATTGTAGTCCTTGCTGGAATCCAGTTCCACAGACTAATAGAAAGTCAAATTGTAAAGTGCACTTTCACAGATGGCCAACTGCAGCCACAGGATGGCAGTATTTCAGGGGCTCAGGTTCGAGCCCCAAATGCTTTTTGAACAGCCCCAGAACTCACGAAAAACTGATTTCTGGATAGATAGTTATATACAGGATAGAAATGCTTCCATGCTGATTTTCGTTTCTTGTGGTTTTGCATACTTCTGTGACACTGACATGTACCATGTTTCTAATGATTAATAGGTCCATGTTTGTAGCTAAAGAATGTGGTGATGCAGGGTTCCCCCTCAGTACAGATTTTACTCACTGAGAAAAGATTTTTTAATGCATCCTACTAACCCAAAACTTTTCATGGATCCAGCTTTGTCAAAGTGCATTTTGCTGTTTTTCATTTTTAGTTATTTGGATCATTTAGAAGTTTGATTTGCTGATGATCTCAGCTTGGCCTTGGGTTCCAGCCCACTCAGTACATTCATGTATCAGGATGCTCCCCAGCAGCAGCAAAGCAGTTTAAAAAATTAAGAAATAAAACTTAAAAAAACCCCAGAACTGACCCACATTTCAAATGGCTGTAAATTCATTCGTTGCATGGCAATAAGACACCTAATCCCAGCAGATCAGGGCGCCACATGAACTGTTCCCTGTCTCTACCTTCTCACTGCCTCAGTACAATGACAAGGTTAAAAATGGAAAAAGATTTGCTTTGCGCACCTCAGAATGTCGAACTGCGGACATGAATTAGTTAATCTTAATCTCAGAGGACTGACAGATTTTACTTTCAGTCACTGTGTTCACTGTTGAACTAAATAAGCGACGTGTCAATATAAGAACCAGTGATGTCTGGTGCGGTGAGGAGCAGGTGAGCTTTGATTGTCAAACATGACTGAAGGCAGCTTTGCTTCTTCACACGTCTGTAGAGTTGATCTCACTTACAGGAATGCTAATCCTCACACATGCCACATTTTTGGATCTCTTGGAACAAACAGTGTCTGTCGCAGGCATCCCCGGGGCTCCGCTCTGGGCTCACTACACTGAGCTGCGAGACAGCTTCTGACAGCATGTATTTACCTGCATCTTATCACCACGGTGATCTAACATCACAGGTGTGAGCAAACAGAGCAGTCAGTTGGGCCAAACTGCTGCTCAGTCTCTCTACCCTGAGGAAATCCTTGTGCTTAAATAGGCCTGCCGTTGGCTGGCCTGCAGTCGTTGGCTGACACCTGGATCCCCACAGATGTGGAAACAAACTGACTTTCTGTTCACTTCTGTAACCTATTGGCCTTTGTCACATTACTACCATACTTTTCCACACCTCTGAGACAAACACTCTTCTAAACTGAGTCTGAAGGCTGGAGGCTGCTGCACACACTGCAGGTTTCATGAATTTCACACCCTCATTTTTTTTTTAAACCAAGACTATGACTCCTGACACTTTATCTGTGTTTTAATGTGTAAAATATTAACTATAAAAGAGCTGTACTGGATTCTGTAAATGTCTGAGATTTATCTTCAAGGATACATGAAAAATGATGACAAAGAAAACTCATTGGTAAAGATTTGTTTAAAGATTACTGATTCAGACCTGTTTCTTCTAAAGGGTGTCGAAATTTTTTTAAAAACATGACAGATTTATTATTGGGAAAAAGCCCATAGGCCAACAGTCCCACCTGACATTTTTTTTGGAAAGATACATACCTCTCAGGGCAAATGTTCCCCATGATCTTCATGACTCAGTCTTTGATAAACTCAGTTTAGTGATTAATATGACCACTTCATAGCTCAGATGGTATTTTCATTGCCTGTGTGAACAAACGCTGTTGTGAGGCCAAACCAGCTTTGAGCTGCTTTACTTATCCAGCACAGTCGCTCCCTGTTAGCTCGTCTTACGCAATAACTTGTTTTGTCTGATAGTAAATCTGCACATTGATCTGTTTATGCACAGCAGTCCTCTTGGAAAACTAGGCAAACACCGTTTTCAGTAAAAAAAACCAAAAAATAAAAAGCAGTTCCCATCTCTCGTCCTCATAATCAACTTTCCGCTTTTTTCATGCCCACCACATGGCAGAAATTATCCAGTAAAGGCTCATTTATATAACTGCGTTGGGAGCATGTTGGCAGCATGGAGGGAGCTGCAACAAGCTTGTCTACATGTGGTCGCCGTGAACTGTCACCGGGGGGGAAGTGTCACAAATAACCAGTCTGTGGGCTACTCTTGCTTTCTGTTGTTGGTCCTTCAACCGAAGCAAAGACTGGAGTTCTAACAAACAAAGAGCTGAAGTGAAACCAAGTCTTTTAAAAAAATGTAAAGTATCCCTGCAACCTCTCTTTTTTTTGTGCTGATTTGTTTAATCGTTGACGTTTTTTCAGGCTTTGCCCTCTAACTGGGAGCTCCACCATGGCTACCTGCCTGTCCCTGACCCTGACTACTTTTCAACCAATCAGCATTCGACCTACACATTGCGACACATCATCCACTCAGGGTATGGATAGTTGGCTTTTTGGAGGACTGGATGTCTGCGTTGGTTGCCCCCCCCCCGTGTTGGATCCAAGTAGCCAAATACCAACACCAATGGCCACGTGCACTGTACCGTAAATCCCACGCAACATAGATCACATGGTGCTGCCACCATGAGGTGGAAAGAGAAATTAAACCCATCTAATTTATTCATTCTGTTTTTTTAGCATTAAACTGACGAAGTCTGAGTTCTTTGGCTGTGTCATGTGCACTGTTTTAGGAGAGAGAATGACCTCTCATCTTTACAGGTCTCCTGATTGGCTGGCCTGGCAACACATCTGCTGCTGATTGGTTCACCAATTTGGCCGATTCAAAACCCCAACTCCAGCAACTGACAGGAGCATTCTGATCCCGTTCTTGGCCTCCAAATCTGTGTGAACCTTTTGTGTCTCCTGGCAGAGAAAACTTGGATTTGCAAGGCTTTGTGCCTGTTAGCTAGCTTTTTGAATAAATAGATTTTCACATATTTTGTAAAAAACAAAAAAAAAAAATCATCACATGTCACTGAGTAGTATGAAGTATCTATTATCTTAGTCCTGTGCCATGAAGATCTATGCTGTGCCCAGATGTTGTTACCAGTCTGTCCAGTGGTTGATTGGTGCAGGATTCTGTAATTAGGTCTCAACTGAGAAGGAAGTCTTGTTGTCCAGTTCAGCCATCTCTGTTGAAGTCCAGGTCCAAGGAAAAGTGTGGTCTCAGTCGTCCTCTTTGTTAACACACTGCACTAACCTGCTCTATTCCTGTTGTTGCTGCACCTTTTGGTGGTAGGTGGCCTTCAGCAGGTTGTTGCAACGCTGTTGTCAGAAGATTGTTCAGTGTATCTATTCACAGAACACACAGTCAGAGTGGGAGCTCTGGCCTCTGGCCTCAGAACTTAAACTGTATTGTCACCTCTCAGAAGTGGAGTGGAAAAGAGCTGTATCCTCCTGCTTCAGAGGTGAGGGTAGAAAGCTCCTTGGGGGTACAGGGAGAAAGAGAGAAAGGGGGCAGTAGTGTCACCTCTCCAGAGATGCAAGTGGAAGAGAGGGTGAAGACAATAGCGAGCTGTAGTTTTATTAAGGTGGTGTGGGGCTGATAGACTAGGATACACATGGAGGAAAGTAACTGGCACTCCTCGGAGTTCAGTCACTTTAAAGTCAACAGATGAATGAATTCATCTGGACCTCCTCATGGTTTATACAGAGGCATGACATAAAGTGGGGGCTCGTCCAGTCCTTCTTTGAATGGACAAGAGTTCCTCTTCCTGTTGGATGGTGGATTCAGATGGCGCCTGTGTTCTGTTTAGCCACTGTGCCCTTACCTTATTTTGTCTTGTCTATTCTGTGTATTTTGTTAGTTGTTCTTCTGCTTGTCATTGGTGGCTTTCCTGCTCTGATATATGATCACCAGACCTTGTTATTGATGAGATCATCTATGATGGATCACAGTTTTCCATTTCCATGGAATGATAGTCTGCAATACCTGTTACCGCCGTTTTGGCCAGCTGCCACTGATCCTTAGGGCAGCCATCAATGTCGAAGCTCCTGCTAGCAACACCAGAGAAACCAAGGGAAAAGCACCAGGACCCAGGTAAAGCTGAGGCTGCTCTGGAAGCGAAGGGTTGTCAAGAAAAGGCATCATTCTTAGACTTGTTTTCATAAAACCAGGACTGGCCCAAGTCTAGATGGGGCCCTAAGCAAAATTTGATTTTTGGGGCCACTATTACTGTTCATAAGACTGATTCATGATCATTCACACAACTACGATAAACTTATTTAGTTTTGTAGTCCATCAATTGTAAAACTAGATGTGAGAATGTTTTTGTTATTAAATTTTAATCCCCAGTGATGAAAATCATGGAAGTAGACAACAGATTTGCAAAGGTGCAGAAAAATCTTTCAATTACAATTTGGCAAAGTTAGCAACTCCCCCTACTGGCCATACATAAAACTGTAAAGAGCTGTACAGTTGCAGCAGTGTTGTTTCAATCATCCTGCTGTCAGCCTGACATGTTTTTATCCATCTGTGGTTTTTAATCTGCTGTGGTAATAAATTCAGCTAAAAGTGTGGCTTGGGGTTTATTTACACTTAATATTCAAAGTAATATAGTACAAACGGCGATACTGACTGTCACAGGCCCACTAAGAGTAACAAAATAAACCAACATAAAATAGATTTACTATGAACACGTCAGCTACTTTATTATTTTTGGTTTTAAATAAACTGTAACAACAATGTGCAACAACAATAATTAAGTGCAATGACAAAGTACTACAAAGAATTAGAACTACAATTAAAATCACTTAGCTTAAATAAACACTGCTTCATTAAGATGTTCTCTATATGACAATAAACTAAAATCTATATAAAAAATCTAAATGAAAAACTTTCTCTTTTTTTTTGGATATCAAACTGCATGTTGGCTGGCTGAAGCAGTTTGCTTGTGGTGTTAATCTGGGACAGAATGTCATACCAAACCATGCAGCAAATTTTAAATCTGGATAATCTGATTATTTAGCGAGGGCTTGAGCCTCAGCGTTCACTGTGGGTTCGTTTTTCCCTGAATTCTAACAAAGCTTCTCTCACCTTGTCTGCTTGGTAAACCCATCCCTCCCATCGTGTTTCACTCTAGGACTTGATGTTCACATGCTTCTTCAAGATGGCCCACCGTTTTAGGGGAACGTGAGAAGAGTTTGTAGTTCTTTTTCCACATTGTTTGATCATTGTTGGAATGATATTGTCTAAAAACAACAAATCCATTGTCATATGATTATATCTTATAATAAATCTTGATAAGATAATTTGACTAGAAATTAAATGTGACAGTTGTTTCCACACCTGACGCCTTAGCCTGGCTGAGCCTGAGGAGGTGGACTGGACCTGGGCTCATTCAGGGCCTCCAGAATACTTCAGCAGCTCCTGTGGAAGGTTCATAGAACTTACGAGTATATTAATGTAAAAAGACTTTTCATTTTACGCACATAAATTACTATACTTTGCAGGAACCAACATATCTTAATCTATAACTACTTGATCAATACAAGCACATATTAAGAAAACAAACAAAAGCCGTGACCTCTGTAACTAGTTTTCTTGTTTTTGATGAAAAAAACCTTTTTTGAAAAAAAAAAAAAATTACTCAGAGTATTAAGGGTCATCTTAATCAAAGGTAACGCTCAGTATTATTCAAACACTGAAGCCTCAGCCTGAATTAACCCACCAGTTAAAAGAGAAAAACACTAGTTAATAACTTGCTATCTAATCTACCTTTATTGGCTAAAATCAACCAGTTGGATCATTCAGGGACTTCCCTAACCTGAGGACATCTACCTTCATCTTGCCGTTTTTTCTTCTCTTCCTCATTTCTTTCTTTTTTTATCTGCCCCTGAAGGATGTGTCCTTTTTTGCGTCTTTGTTTCGGCCTTCAACTTGCTCTTTGGACGCTCATTAAGCTCTGACTGCAGCCTGGTTTCACACTGTAGCAGCAGAGCTCTGAGCTTACAGTGAAAATACAAATCACCATTACATTACTTTCAATTCAGTTTTATTTATATAGTGCAAAATCACAACAAAGGTCGCCTCAAGGTACTTCACACTGTAAAGACCCTACAGTATTAGAGAGAAAACCCCAGCAATCAGACCATCCCCTATGAGCAGCACTTGGCAACTGTGGGAAGGAAGAACTCCCTTTTAACAGGAAGAGACTTCTGGCAGAACCAGGCTTAGGGAGAGGCAGCCATCTGCCTTGACTGGTTGGGGGTGAGGGGAGAGAGACACAGACTTTGTGAGAGAGAAGACATTTAATGAAATGCCCAGCACATCATAAGAAGCCCCCCAGCAGCCTCAACCTACTGCAGCATAACTAAGCCCTAACTATAAGCTTTATGAAAAAGGAAAGTTTGAAGCCTGATCTTAAATGTAGAGAGGGTGTCTGTCATTCTGCTTTTAAAAACTTTAGGAACCACAAGTAGGCCTGCACTCTGAGAGAGAAGTGCTCTGTGGCTGCTCCTCCCTGAGCCTGGTTCTGCCGGAGGTCTCTTCCTCTTAAAAGGGAGTTCTTCTTTCCCCACAGTCGCCAAGTGCTGCTCATAGGGGATGATCTGATTGTTGGGGTTTTCTCTCTAATACTGTAGAGTCCCTGC
>VUQH01082617.1:0-10779 GCA_015106775.1 Etroplus canarensis | reverse complement strand
AAATCATTCCTACCTGTGACATCACACTCTGTAAGTCCTCCCTGTGACATCACTCCCTGTGACATCACACTCTGTGACTCCTCCCTGTGACATCACACTCTGTGACTCCTCCCTGCAGCATCGCACTCTGTGACTCCTCCCTGTGACATCACACTCTGTGACTCCTCCCTGCGACATCACACTGTGACTCCTCCCTGCGACATCACACTCTGTGACTCCTCCCTGTGACTCCTCCCTGCGACATCAAACTGTGACTCCTCCCTGTGACATCACACTCTGTGACTCCTCCCTGTGACATCACACTGTGACTCCTCCCTGTGACATCACACTCCTCCCTTTAATAACAGGACTGTTTCTATCAGCACACTGTGTACATGTTGTATACATTGTGTAACTTTGGAGTTATTTTGTTACATAATTGCAGTTTGTACAGACATGTTTAAATAGTTTAACCCTCATTTTTCTGCCGTTCAGATGTATATTTCTTCATATCACTGAGCATCTGTAACAAAATGCTGTTTACCCCTGGGATTAATAAAGTTTGATTCTGATGGTTTTCAACTCTCAGTGACATCACTGAGATCCAAGACTAGAAAAGTGTGTGAGGCTGAGCGTTTGGCACACAGGGATTACAGGTACATATAATAAACTCAATATTTGAAACTACGTGATTAGAATAGCTCTACTTTAAAATATTAAACTGATGGTTTTACATTTAACGTTCCTCCTCCTGGAGATCATTAACAATCTATTAACGATTTAAAGCAAAAGTTTGATGAAGAAACTCAAACTTTTGCACGTGGACTGTAAAATAGAAATAATTAATTCAGTAAAATTACATTTTTATTTTTCATTCCATCAGTATTTAGTAGAAGATGAGGATCTCATCTCTCTGTTTGTCTTCGTTTTGTCCACAGCTGCTTCCTTGGTTCACTCTCTTCTGATTCAAATTTTAATTATTTTCTCATCATGACTCAGTAAAGAAAATTAATATTGCCCAAATAAGCAAAACAGAAAAAATGACAAGTTGTCCTTTCTATGCTGTTATTATTGATTACTCCACACTGGGTGCACGTTTGGAAAATTTATGACCAAAGTTTATTAGAACCTTGATGGCAGAACAGTGTCAGAGTCCTCGGTTATCGTCACCTGGTAGAGCCTCTGACGTTTCCCCCTTTACTGTCCTTGGGGCGGCTGTGGCTCAGGAGGTAAAGCGGGTCATCCTCCAACAGGAAGGTGGGTGGTTCGATCCCTGGCTTCTCCAGCCTACAAGCTGACCCTGAACCTCAAATTGCTCCCAGTGCATCCATCAGAGTTCAGTGAGCAACCTACCACCTGAGTGTTGCAGCAGAAATCAAGACCACACATTTCTCAGGTGGTCTTGTGCTGGCGAGCCTGTGTGAACTGTAGCCTCACCTTCCTGTCCTGCTGACAGGAGGGACACCTGGTGTGCTCCTCTGCATCCATGTTAAACATGTTCAGAGATGCTCTTCTGCATACTTTGAGTAAATGATGAGGCAGTCTGTCCATCCTCCTCTGCCACAGGACTTTCAGCTTCTCAGGCCGTTCTCTGTAAACCGTGGAGATGGTTGGGTGTGGAAAATCCCAGACTAATCCATCTGGTTCCGCTGCTCGGTGTGAGCTTCAGCAGGTCGTCCACAAACATAAATGCATTGATTTGCTGGCTCATGATTGGCTGATCAGATGTGCCAGTAAAGCACATTTGGCTGAACGTACTGTGGAGGGAACCGACACATCACACGGTGTCAGATCTGATCGTCTGTTCCCTGCGCTACGTTGGATTTAAAATGAAACCGTGGGTCTTATTTTAAGGTTGTGGCCCTCAGCGTTGACTGGCCGGCCATCAGGAGGGGGTGCGGGAACAAACGGCTCCTGTCAACATCGTTTCTGTGCACAGTGTTTTTGTGTTTTTAATGCTGTATGAAGGGGAACAGGAAGGGGCTAGAAACACCCTGCAGGATTTCCTAAAGCTGCGCTCGTATTATTATCCACTTCTGTTTTCTGACTCCATCCTGCTGCTGCTGTGGTTTGAATCCGGCTTCCATCGCAGGAGGTTAATATTTGCCTGAAAATGAGAGGTATTTGCAGGACTTGAGCTGTAGGGGTAATCTGGTCCAGACGGGAGCTTTCCCTGCTTGTCTCCATGATTTAATACATCCATGCTGACGTCTGCGTGTGAGATGTTTGCTAAACCTGATCATAATTTACTTTAATCAAGTTTGTTGCCAGATGGACAGCATTTGGCCAGGCTGGATTTAAAGTTTCACAGATATTTCTGCCTGCAGCTCATTAATTTCATTAATTGGGGCTTTATGAATTGTAAACAACCTAAATACCCAAGCTTTAAACAGGAAATAAGAAAGACAGTCATTTGATTTGTTTAATGGATTGTGTGTTTGTAAAACTCCTTCCCTCCAGGGGATAGTCCAACAAACCTTACAAAACTAAACACAGAAGAAAACTCATATTTTTACGGTTTGGGTTAAAAGACCTCTGTTTGAAGTAGCACTTCAGTGCCTTGCTTAAGAGTAAGGGAAGAATGGAGCAGGAGACTGACAGGTGATCAATCTGCAGGGATCCAGGCGCTAAAACGTAAAGGCGCCTCGGCATCAAAAGAAGCTCACTGAGGGAGTTTGAACGTCTCTACAGTGTTTTCTGGACCCTCCTAGGTGAGGAGTTTCAGACATGTCCAACTGGGAGGAGAACCCGGGTAGAACCAGGAGCCTCTCAGCTGGTTTAGTAAAGCATCAACATCCCACAGAAGAGCTGGGAGGAGGTCTGGGCAGCTCCAAAGAACATATTTCTACATTGAATAATCATCCTTCTTCTGATGTCTCGTCTCAGTGTCAGCACAATTTCATTTCCTGGTTATTTATCAGCTGAGGACCCACGGTGACCGTCTGAAGTGCTTTTTCAGCGTTGCCAAGATGTTCTGTTTGATGTAAGGTGGTGGTGTGTGTGTCTGACACACACACACAGAAAATTGTACACTCAGACTTTTGATTCTTTTGATTTTTAAAGCATGATCCACATTTTTACATATAGGCCTGTTAGCAGCAGCTGTCAGTCCTCTGCATCAGTGTCCTGGTATGGCTGCTAATCCAACTTAATCATTATATAACTGATCATTAGAAAACCCTTTTGTAATTGTGTTGCACAGCTGAAAACTGTCATAATAATAATAATAATGATAATAATAAGGGAGCAAAAAAGAAGCATGGTGTTCTGTAGGGTAGTTTAATATCTGAAGCATCAGCAGTTTGTTTGGTTACAGGCTCAAAATGTCCAGAAAAACAGATCTTTCTTTAGAGACCCGTCAGTCTGTTGTTGTGCTTAGAAATGAAGGAAACTTCAAATCTCTTACCATGCTGTTAACTACTCCCTTCAGAGAGTAGCACAAACTGGCTCTAACAAGGACAGGAAAAGGAGTGGGAGGCCCCGATGCACAACTGTGAAGACAAATATCTGAGAGTGTGTAGTTTAAGACAAAGACGTTTCAGGTCGTCAAATGTTTTAAAAATCTTATAGTTAGGGCTTAGTTATGCTGCAATAGGTTTAGGCTGCTGGGGGGCTCCCACAGGACTCCACCCACCTCTTTTCACTCCCCATGCATTTATTTGTCAGATGGCTGCCCCTCCCTGAGCCTGATTCTGTTGGAGGTCTCTTCCTGTTAAAAGGGAGTTCTTCCTTCCCACAGTCACCAAGGATGGTGTGATTGGGGTTTTCTCTTTAACACTGTAGGGTCTTTACCTTACAGCGTGAAGCAGCTTGGAGACATCTGTTGTGAATTGGTGCTTTATAAATAAAATCAAACTAAGCTGACTTTAACTTCTTAGTTGATTTTGTTTCTCATTAGTTTGTGCAGTAAAGCCAAGCTGTGAGGGATCATGATCAGCTTCTGGAGGTTTTGGGTTCTTGTCTTGCTTTTCTTATTGTGTTTTATTCTGTTTCGTATCTTTATGGTTCAGGGTGTCTGTTTTTCTACAAGCTTGATTCTCCTAACGTTTTGTAATGATGGGATTCAGTAGTTACCTTATGTCTATTTCATGTTGAGTAAAGATGCCAGGATAACCTAGCTCATCTTGGTTAATCAAAAAACAAACCAAACCTGATTCATGTAGAGTTTAGAAGGTTTCTGTGCTGGTCATGTAGTGTGCATGCTTGTATGAGAACATACCCAGCCTATCTTCCCTCCTTTTAAAGTGCTGCACTAACTCCAGGCGAGAGTCTGCCCTAAAACGATTCTTCTAAAGGCTTTTTTCTCCTGGAGAGTTTTCCAGTGAAGAGTCAAGGTGAGCTGGATCCATTCCAGGAGCACTCACAGAAGATTCATTCACTAAGCTGACCTTTCTGCTTCCTCTCTGTGAAAATGTGGGCTACATTCGAACAGGACCGCATCAGCACCTGCTTTTTCTTTCATGTCCGTGTGTCTGCAGAAACACCTTGAGGGTAAGACTCTTCTTTGACTCCGGCTTTCAGAGGATCAAATGCACCTTTTTAAAAACCTCAGTGACATTCTTTTCAAACTGTGTACAGAATGAACTGCCTCCTACGTCCACTTCCTCTCTACATGTTGTGAATCCCACATTATTTTTCAAACATGCGGAAAATAAAATCTTGACAGGGCAGGACGAGAGGAGCAGAGGACACGGGGGTGCATAAAGACACGAATGAGTCAGCATCCTCGCTTTATTTAAAGGTTTTACAATATAACATCCGCTGTGTGCAAATAATTATCCTGCAGGCTCATGTTTGGTGCTCGGAGCGGGGATGAGATGTGATGTCTTTTTCTTGAATCTATTATAGCCACACTTGTTATCACCTCTGATAACAAGAAAAAATAGCTGCAAGATGCCTAAAGCAGGAAATGATAATACACAAAGCCACAGTCAAATTTTAATTATAACTTTATGGATTAAAGACTCAAATCCAGAACTAATTATAAATATTGCAGTTTTGTGGAGAAGAAAGTGTTTGAGTCTGTGTGGTCTTCTCATATTTTTGCCCGTTATGGCTCAGCTCGGTTGATGGTTTCCTCACCTGCTGGATTTTAAGAAAGCTGCGGTCTGTCCCTGAGACGTGTCTCGTTAAAAATGATCCAGCAGCTGGGACAGCAGAGTCCTGCTTCCATAGGAATTAAGAGTCAAGTGGCAGCAAGGTGCTGCTAATCAAACGAGATGAGTACGGCTGGTTAGGAAGGGCTGCAGGAGAAAACCTCTCTGAAAAGAACACGGCAGCACAGCTTAGGTTTGCAAAGCTGCATCGGAACAAAGCACAAGACCTCTGGGACAATGTCCTTTGGACAAACCAGACCAAAGTGGACATGTTGGACCATAATGCACAGCACCAAACTCAGCATATCAGCACAAACCCCTCATAGTAACTATCAGCACGGTGGAGGAGGGATGATGATCTGAGCTTGTTTTGGGCACCTTGAGTCCACCATGAACTCCTCTGTATACCAAAGTA
This sequence comes from Etroplus canarensis, assembly GCA_015106775.1. Lineage (NCBI taxonomy): Eukaryota > Metazoa > Chordata > Actinopteri > Cichliformes > Cichlidae > Etroplus > Etroplus canarensis. Next base: position 5,289 of record VUQH01082617.1, on the reverse strand, counting down.
TTTTAGAGTCAAATGTGAGGACATCTGTCCCACAGCTAAAGCTTGGTGTAAACTGGCTCATGCAACAGGACAATGATGCCAAGCACAGCAGCAAATCTGCAGCAGAATGACTGAAATAGAAAAGAATCAAGGTGTTGCAATGACCCAGTCAAAGTCTAGACCTCCACCTGATTGAAAGGGGGGTGGAGCTTAAGAGAGCTGTGCAAAAAAAAAATTAAAACTCAATGATGCAACGTTGTAAAGAAGAGTGGTCATACAGAAAACCATTGCATCAAGTGATTGCTCCTAAAGGGAGCTCTACAAGCTACCTGATCACGGGGTGTACTTAGTTTATCACAGGACTTCACGGAGTCCTGTGAAAACTACGACTGTACATAGCAGGTACCGGCTCCAACCACGAAGCTGAGGAGCTGTTTGAGTAGGAACTCCATCAAGTCTAGTTTGAAAGTACTATTTACTGTTTGTTTGGAAGTAGGCAGCACGCCTCACATCAAGAGGGTCTGGGTTTGAATCCAACAGCCGGCCAGCTTAGACCCCTCTGTGTGGAGTCTGCATGTTCTCCCTGTGGGTTCTCCTCGGGTGCTCCGGCTTCCTGCCACAGTCCAAACACATGCAGAGGTTACCTGGTGATTCTAAACTGAGCGTCGGTGTGAGTGGTTAGGAGGCTCATGTTCCTGATCTGATCAACGTGCACTCGTGCAAAAACCTAAGTTTCTACATCAAAGGTAAAATGAAGCTGCGTTCATGTTAAATTAGACAGACTGAAGGTGTTCATAATTCACCCTGAACTGTTTTCATCCCCCAGTTGTCTGAAGATCATTTACCAACGGTCGAAGTGAATCCTGGTGCCGTTGGACATTTTGTCGATAACAACAGCTCTGAATAATGAAGTGTAGAATGGGTGGCACATACATACATGTGTTGTTGTGAGTGCACTGGGAACAGGAAGGCAGAGCTGTTCAGACTGCACAAAGGGCCCAGCTGTGTGGGAAGTGAGCGCTAAAATTGCATCACGGCAGCCTCTCCATCATTCACAGAAAACCTCATTTCTTTTCCCTTCTCTCTGCTTTCTGAATAAGATCTCAGGCTGGAAGAAAGCAGGCTGCAGATGGAAGCGTCCTTATTTGAATTCCCACCTTCACTTGTCGTCTTGTTTCATTTCTTTTTGTTCCGGAAGTTCTCTGTCATCCTGGATTTCTTTTTTCCTCTGTAGCTGTCGCTCTCTCTCTTCTTCCTGATTGCACTGTGATTATGATTCTTCCTCCTAATCATGTCTGTGGATTAAAGTCTTTCTGATGTGCATAAAGCAAAGCGATCCGGTCTGCACGCTGCTGAGGTTCTGCCAGCACCATCACGACACCGAGGCACAGAAAGCTACATGCAAACCACATGTTCAGACCTTAATGACTGAAGTTCAGCCAGTAGACGGACCACAAGCAAGCCCCCGATAACTCCCCCACAGAAACACCTGAGAGGCACAAACACCAACATTTTCCTGCCATGTGCACGTGATGATTAGTCGTGCACGTGATGATTAGTCGTGCAGGGGCTTGCTGGTTGTGTTTTCTGCATGAAATTAGTCCTAAAGAAAAAAATAAGGCAAACAAATTAATAAGTAAAAACAATAAGAAAATGTGAAAGATGTACAAACAGTGCTTATTTATAACTGCAAAGAAGTTTGATGGTGGAGTAGCCAATCAGGCTTCTCTACCTGTCAGTCTGATGGAGCAGTCTGGGTTTGGTGAGTCCAGGAGAACGTTACCTGTCTGACTGTAAAGTTGGGTGGAGGAGGGATAATGCTGTGGGCTTGTTTTTCTGGGGTTGGCCTGGGCCCCTTAGTTCCAGTGAGGGGAAATATTAATGCTTCAGTTTACCAAGACATTTTGGACAATTCTATGCTTCCAATTCTGTGGGAACAGTTTGGGGAAGCTCCTTTTCTGTGTCCCAGTGCACAAAACAAGTGTGGTGTGAAAAAACTTGACTGGCCCACACAAAGCCCTGACCTCAACCCCATCCGACACTCTGTGAGCCACGGCCTCCTGCCCAGCATCAGTGTCTGACCTCACAGATCAGACACTCCAACATGTTGTAGAAAGCCTTCCCAGAAGAGTGGAAGCTGTTCCAGCTGCAGAGGGACCAACTCCATATTAATGCCTCTGGATTTAGAATGGACAAAGTCCTGCCCCAAGTGGAGGAATTCAAGTATGTCAGGGTTTTGTTCACTATGATGCAGTTTTTAAAACATTATTTAACTTTGGTGATGTGCTTTCACAAAACTCCTCATCCTCCTTCGACGTCCAGAGACCAAAGCTCTTGTTTGGGATTCATGTTGTGAACAGAATGAAAGATGAGGTGCAGAAAAGCTGAATGTCCCCATATCAGGGGACAGGGTCTCATGAGGTTACACGTTCTCTGTTCAGTCTGGATTTGAGCTCTTCAAAGGACAAGATAACTTCAGAACGTGTTTCATGCAAGTCTTTAGTCTTTTTAAGACATTTAGAAGCTTCAGCGGGATTAATCTGCATCCAGTAGCAAACTGTTAATGGCCAGTAGGGTATTTAATGAATTTAGAAACTGTGTAGGTTGCTGCTTATTGCAGCTTTAAATAATAAACCAGTCCTTGCAAATCTGTTTATTCCTACAGTTGCTTTGTTTTTAATGACTCATTTCTCTGGTTGTTTCTGGAGGAACGTGAGCCTGGGCCTCTGCAGCCGCCTCCTAACTGGATCTGATCTATATGTGAGATCAAAAGATGTTAAACATCATAAAACAGCACATTTTGGATCAAACCACCCAGTTTTTTAGTGAGCGTAAGCACTGGGACATGGGATGTTCCACGTTTTTGTTACCCATCATTACTGATTCAGTACCAGCGGTGCTGGACGTCTACGCTCACATTAAGCTGTGGCTTTCACCTGTGAAGGCAGACCAACATGAAGACCAGAGAGCTGTCTGTGGGAGAAAAGTCATTCTGAAGCTGAGAACAGAGGAATCATCAGAGGTCAGAGGTATTTCAGAAACATCAGGAACCAGTCGTCCAAGGAAAACCCCAAACTAACAGTCGGTAACATTATGAACGACCTCTGAAGAGCAGGGCTGAGCAAGACCACGTTCCCACTGCAGGCAGTTTTTACTGAGCTCTGATGATCCTGCGTGGGCGTTCACGTTATAATTTAAATGTGACACCATCAGACTCCTGAAGAAGAAGACGTGACGTAAGTAAGCATGTGTAGCACCTGGATACCGGCCGCTAAAGGCCGTAATACTACTCACACCAGCCCCCAGTCTAGGACCACCAGGAACAAGTCCAGAACAAACGGGACGAGAGGTCAATGTCAAGAAGTATCACAACTTATTTGTAAACAGGGTTAAAAGTTATTAAAAGAAAACCACAATTAAAAAAAGAGTAGTAGTGGTGCAACAAGGTGGCGCTGTGGCAATCACCTGACATCTATCAGTTAATACACATTAGAGGCTTGCTGGTGGTTTAGTAACCAACCCACCACAAATCAACACAATGTATGCATCAAGACCCCCCCACAATAAGTGGTAGCACCGCACCCCAATTATCTCATACACCTGGATACGGCCAAGGTATTAACGCCACTCAGGGACCACACCTTGCCTGAATAAAAACAGCCCTGAAATCTCTAAAACACCAATAAGAGGGAGATATGAAACCTAATCCCTCTTTAAAACACAGCCTTAAAAATAGCTGCCACCACGTAGACTGTCCTGCATGAAATCAGACACACTTAGGACACATACGAGGGTACAACACTCTCCACAGACAGCTACACTGAAGTACCCTACCTTCATGTACACCAAATACCTTTCATTCAGCCTGGTTAGGTTCATTAATCACTGCTGAAAGAGATTAAATATAATAAATACCGTGCTCATGCATTTCCCACGGTCTGCAGACAGGTACGTAACCCACAACATTCCGTATGTACCTTGCATCCATTTACTGCTCCAGCGACCGTCGCATCTCATAGGTCGCGTACCAAACACCAAGGAAGAAGTAAATCTCAGCAGCTGCTCCCACTTCTGCTTTTATACCCGCTTTCCCTGTTACATATGGACGCTACATGTCAGCGTGAGTGAAACTTTCTTTCCACTGACCATCGGCGCTGTGACAACGATGAACCTCTAACAAAGTGATGGAAAAGCCAAAGTATGGAGAAAGAAAGGATCTGCTCATGATCCTAACATATAAGCTCAACTGTGAAGCATGGTGGAGGCTGTCATGGCTTGAGCTTGCATGGCTGCTTCTGGAACATGCTTAGTCATTTTTATGTATGATGTAACTCATGATGGTAGAAGCACAACAGGCACAGAATCTGCAGAAACATACTGCGATGTATCCAGACTAATCAGGACGAACTTTATTACACAGCAAAACAATGATCCAAATCACACTACCACCTCAACATGCGGAAGGTTTTACTGGCCAAGCCAACAGCTGGATCTAAACCCACTGGAAGATGCATTTGACCTCCTAAAGAGAAGACTAAAGGAAGAAATCTCCCAAAACAGAACAGCTAAGATGCTGTGGTGAAATCCTGGAAAGGCAGAACCGATGAAGAAATGAGAACTCTGGTAGGGTCTGTGTTGTAGGCTTCATGTGAACAAGGGCAAAGCAACCATGTTAAAGTTCTGATTTTTCTCACACACAAATGTCCTCAGTGCACAGCAGGAACTAATCCTTTGGCCTTGCTGTTCCTCGACTTTCAGAGCGGGCTGTACAGGCAAAAAGATGAAGTCTGTGACGCTGCGCCCCCGCCACAGGAAGCTGATTGCACAACTGAGAAAGAAAATGAAATTGTGCTCGATTTTTGAAGACTAACTTGCCCGTTGCTGCCTGCTGCTGGAACCTCTCACTTCTCTGGAAAACGCTGTGAGTAAAAGCGTGTGGGTGCAACGCCATTACAAACACACACACCAACACACCCCCAGATAATCTGCCCCCCACCACCTCACCGCTGTGAGCTAGTAACACCGTCAGCGTTTGGACAAACGGCTCGAGCAGCTCTGACGTCAGCAGGCGCGGGCATGAAGAACACACACACTTACACCGCTGCGTGTGTGCAACACCCCCCTGTGCCCCCCCCCCCCCAACCCCTCAACATTTAACACTGCATGAATGAACGTGCCAGGCCACAGTAAAACACCAGCAGGTGGCGCTGAACTAAAATACAGATGCAGCAGGTAAAAAAAGAGCTTCCACAAGCCCATCTCAACGGTTCATCACATCCACATCAGATTTGGTACCGTGCAAAAGTCTTG
>VUQH01082615.1:0-21576 GCA_015106775.1 Etroplus canarensis | reverse complement strand
TATATGGTGACACCTGTAAACCCTGCACTTTCTTTTTTATTTTAAATTTTCAGTTTACAGACGTGCCTCAAAGTCTAACTTTGACTTATGTGGGTGCACAGTGCTGTGGACCTATTAGTGCATTAATCAGTTAGTTGAATGAGATAAAATGAGTCAAAAATTGTTGTTTTTAGCTCTTTAACAGCAAAATGATATGGACAATTTGGAAAAAAATGTGGTTTTGTATTGTTGAAACAAATCAGGAATACCGCTATCCATAGTGGTAAATTAGTGAGTCATTTGTAGTTCAATTTTCTATTGACAGAACTTGAATGAACCTCAAGTGATAGTTTTTCCTCACCGACTGCTTAGGAGGACAAAATTTATCCGCTGATGGAAAGCCAACAGCAATTCATGCAAACTTACCGAAAGCTACGCAAGAAAGTGGAAGAGATACAAAAATCCCAAATAAATAATAACAGGTGTTTAATGGTTCCGGCACACAAAATCGGAGGAACGCAGGAAGTCGTGCTTTTCATTAAAAGATTTTGCGAATTGCTTGTCAGCAAATAACACGCAAGAAGCAGAATCCTTAGCTTGTGCGTCATTTGAAGTCAGGGGGTTTCACTCATCTTTGAGAAAAATAAGGAAATTCTTCATAACCTGAGAACGTCAGAATGCCAAAGGATCAAAGGAGCTGGAGGACACAGATTCATTCACAGACTTTGCTTGAGTAAATAGTGTGTATTTTTGTTCAGCATGTTTGCAGTTGGCCAGTGAAATGTTTTGGGTTTTTTTTTTTTTTTACATGTGGCATGTGATCCTCTCACATGGTTATATTGTAAAACTTGGTTTTGGTTGTACTTAATGGGCCTAATTAAACCACTGTTGTTCTTCACATATTGGGAGTAGTAATGCCTTGAAAAACTAAGTGTTATGACTTTGCCATTACACCTCTTGACTTTATAAGTTCAGTCTTAGTTGCAAAGTTTTTTTTTTGGTCCTAAAGGAAGTGAAATGATCAGGGATTTATAGACATGATGAGACTCTAATATGTTTTGTGTTATTCTGCATTTTATTTTAGTGTATTTTCTGGCAGTGGTGAGATATGTAATAACGTGTAAATTTATATCTGACGCTTCACCCAATACTGTATAATCAACTGCATCTAGCGCTAACTGCATGTGCATGCATTTTTAATGAAACTGGTTCATCGGTGCCTCTGTTCTCTTGTTTTGTCCAGCTGGTCACTCGAACCAAGAAAATCTTTGTGGGAGGCCTGTCAGTGAACACAACTATCGAGGATGTCAAGCAGTACTTTGACCAGTTTGGGAAGGTGAGTGATGTTTAAGAGGGCGTTAAAGTAGCTGTGCTGCCAAGATTGTTCTGTAATGATCAGATGCGTCAGGGTGCCAGTTCTAATGGACTTGTAGAAGTTTGTCAGTGCAGAAACAAATCAGCATCTCAGAAACTCATAGTACCACATCCCACCAGCTCTGCTGATTCACAGCAAATTCTCAGAGAAAAACTTCACTTCGAGTCGAGCGGCTGCCTGGAAGTGAAGGAGTTACTGCGAGAAGGGCGAGAAAGGAGGGAGAGAGGAAAAATAACGAGGCTAGGAGGCTTCGGGAGCAGCAGGCGAAGGTTAGGGGGACTGGAAGACGGAGCAGAGAGAGGGGATGGTGGGTGGTGTGTAAGGGGGGGGGAGAAAAGTTTTGTAGTGAGTGTGTGCTGATGGTGGGGAAGGAGGAGGGATTATCAGAATCTGAATTAATCTGATGTAACAGCTGCTCCTACCCACAACCCCCTCCTTGCCCGTTACCGTGGTGACCCGGCTTGCCCATTGTCCCCAAGTAATTCTGCGGGTAAGGGGGTTTTGTTCTGCGGGAGGAGGGACGACATAGCGTTAGCATAAGTGTGTTGGGTGGGGGTCAACTCAGGAGTTTAGGAACAATAAATAGAAGTCGACTCATTCTGAGAAGCTTGCAAACTTCTCGCTCATTCTCACGTTTCTTACGTTGGTCTTTTTTCAAGCATGGTTCCACTTAAACTTTGAAAATATAACTTAAAAACTTTCAAAGACTCTGAAAGGCGTGGGGCAGAGAATAGATGGTGGGCTCACAAAGGCATCGTCAGGGGAGGGAAGGCCTTACTGAGAGAGGTTTGTGGAGGGGTAAGAGAGGGAACTGGGGCAACATGGGGTATATGTTGAGGGGGGTTACGAGAACCATTGTGCCTCAGTACAAAGCTAGGCAAATATTTTGTTAGTTTGTGCTGAAGTTATCTGCATACTGGAGGTTTCTGGATTATTCACAGCCCAAACTGTCTTCTGATGAGAAACAGGCCACTAATATGTGTTCTTCCAAGTTCATTTTCACTTTAAGTTGTACAGAATTTTAAAAAAAATATACATACATACATTTTTTTTTTAGCAGATTTCAATCTTCTCTTCAAGCCATTAAAATATTTTAAAGACAAAGATGCGAAGACTCAGTTTGAGGAGCTGCGTTCATGACCATTCGCCGCTTCATTTCCACTGCCAGAAGGTTTGGCCTTGAGTTGCTCTGTTGCTCCCTCCTCAATCATAACGTCTAGATGAATTTTTGCCGAGCGAGATATCCAGGGATGGATGGTGAAATGTAGGGTCCAGCCATCCATGGAAGTTCCTGATTAGACTGCCTCACTGGACCTTTTGTGTCCCGTCCTGGTGAGGACAAAGGAGTGCGGAGAGGGATAGGCAGGGGATAACAGGGAAGATGAGAGGTGGGGAGAAAAAAAGGATGAGAGGGAATATTGTCTGTGAACATACTCCGTGCAGTTAATTCTGTTTGCACCATTAAATGTTGTTTTGATCTTTTGATCGCATCCTCTAGGGTGATGTACGGTTTGAGCTCATGTCAGGTTTCTGTTTAAGTCTGGCTTAGTCATTTTAATTAATAAATCTGGATCTTGCAGTCTTGAACTTTTCTCTGTTAAACTATTGATTGGTCTAAATTGTAATGATGTGAGCAGCTTCTCCTGCTGCTGTCCAAAATAAAGACTGCTTTTGCAGAGTTGCAGGCAGTGAGCAAATGTCACGCTGGAAGTAAGCAGTGACTTGAGAGGCACACTGACACTCCTCATTTGCCTTTGACCTTTCTGTAGGCAAACTGCCCTTGTGGGCTCACACACATACAGACACTGGGCAAGGACAGACTCTCCAATGTCACCATAATAAATTATTCTGTGGACCATATCCAGTAAACTTATTATAGACCAAGAGCACAGATTTATTTACCAAATGTTTTCATGGACCTCTTCAGTATAAACATGTCAGAAGGGAGCGAAAGGGGGAGAAATAAAAGCAGAGACAGAGCTAAAGAGTTGGTCAACTTTGACATAAGAAACTCTGAGAGTTGCGTGTGTGTGTGTGTATGTGTAGAATAGACACCTGTGTCTTTGCTCTATAAAGAGAGGCCGGGCCAGAGGGAGAGGTCAAAGGGAGAAGAGGAGGAGGAATTATGGCTGACTGTGCCAACAAACAAAGCCTCTGGGCCTCTTTGTTCTCCCTCTCCCTCTCTCTTTGTTTCTTCTTTTTCCTCCCTTTCCACTTTGACCCATTCTTTTTTCTTTCTCCCTCTTACAGGGCTCTCTGTACTCTCTTTCACCACATCTCCACCTGTCGCTATTCCTCTCACTATCAGCTCTCCCCTCTCATCGAGTCGCCACCTGCCCGAAGGATTCACCTTTCTGCTCCTGACTAGCTCCTTTTTTTTGTATGCTTCTTTGCAGCCCTCTTTGTCTCATTGGCACTCTCCCACCATTCATAAAGCATATTTGATGTTGAGCTTTCTTTTTTTCTTATAAGGACTTTTTGTACAGTTGCCATGGGTATGTCAAACTTTGGAGGGGAAAAAGGGGGCGGATTATGGGCCCTCTGTGAGAAAGAGCAAACACAAAGTCCAACTTTTTCTACCACCCATTATATATGTGAGCTTGTTGTAGAGTTTTTCAGCATATTTTCCTGTCTTTGCCCTCTCGGCCTCCTCTTTTGTAACCTGTCGCTCGTCTCTGGTCCTCCCCCTTCCCCCTTTCTGTCCATCTGTTGCTGAGCCTCCCCGCAGAACTTGAGAAGGGCTGAGGTCAGGCAATATGCCGCATGTTGAGAGAGAGAGAGAGAGAGCAAAAGAGAGCACTGAGTATAAAACTGTTTGTCGCCCCTCAGGTCGACGATGCCATGCTCATGTTCGACAAGACCACCAACAGACACAGAGGTGAGCTAGACTGACCCTGCCTTTCCTCTCCTCCTCTTCCTCGATTTTCTGCTCTTCCTCCAGTCCTTCCTGGTTGTCTATTGATCCTTCTCCAACCCCCCCATTGTCCTCCTTCCTGTGGGCTGAGGAGGAAGGAGACGAACGGGGCTAGTCTAATTAGCCAGTCCGTTAATCGGGATAAGGATAAAGCCTCCTTAAGCACCTCCTCCTCCTCCCCACCCCAGGATTGATCGATTATGACAGCCTACCAGCTTTGCCTGGGCCTTCTGGCCAGGAAGGGAGGGAAGGAAGGATGAGTGCAGAAAAGGAGCATTGAAAGAAGGGGGGAGGGGGACAAATGTGTTAAGCGGCTATTACAGCACTAATTACTCCAGGTTATTAGCTGTACTACTGTACAGAAAGGCCTATTGTCTAAATCCAACATATTGTGTACATTTTTTACTCATGAACCTGCCTCGTTCTCATCAGGATTCGGCTTTGTTACATTTGAGAATGAGGACGTGGTGGAGAAAGTCTGCGAGATCCACTTCCACGAGATCAACAACAAAATGGTAAGCGGGTTGATGCGCGACTCTGATATCGGCACGTCACGTTGCTACTAGGAGTGCTTATTTGTCTCTCGTCTGGAAACAGGTGGAGTGCAAGAAAGCTCAGCCCAAGGAGGTGATGTCCCCCACAGGCTCGGCCAGAGGGCGCTCTCGGGTGATGCCGTATGGGATGGACGCCTTCATGCTGGGCATTGGTATGCTGGGTAAGTTGTTATCGATCAGGACAGGAAGGATGTGGCGGCACACCTGAACCTGACAATAACTGCTCCTGCATTAAAGGCTCAGCTTCCTCAAAGGTCATATGGCGCCTCATGGGGAGAAGGCTGACCACTGAAGTTGGTCACTCACTTCAGCTTGTAATTCTCCACCAAGCTGCTTTGATTACCGAAACCTCAGACTGGAACTGATCAAATGTTTTACGTGTCAATACTTCAAACTAAACATGTTTTGATAATGCCAGATTCATTCTAGTTAACTTCATTATAGTTGTGATGTCTTTGGCACTTTAAGTTTTAACTTTACTGCACTTCTGTAAAGTTTAGAGACTCTTAAGGGATAAATTGAAGGAGAAAGCAGTTTTGATTTGTTGGTTTAGCTCTGAAAAGATGCTCTATAATATACTTAAAACTGTCCAACCTAATAGCAGTTTTTAATCCTTTAACCCTCATTCAAAACTTCTGCCTCCACTTTGTAACACTTTGCTTGAGCTCCAAGAAAATGCGAACATAACCATAAACTGATCATGGCTATTTTGTTCAATACTTGGGAAAGGGCCCTGCCTACCTCAAAGAAGAAATTTAACAAAATTTTTCTCAGGCTTAGTGGATCCCCGGGGTGTAAAATTAGTGAAATGGCCGTTTTACAGTTCTGACATTTATTTGCTTTGAGCATTATCCTCTGCACCATGCTACAGTACCGCTGTTTTGTGTTGCACTGAGAGTAGTTAGGAACCATTTGTATATCTGAAAGTAAACTTAACATGCTGGTGCTACCACCTGCTGTTCAGTCTGAGAACTACTTTCTTCAGTATCAGTTCTTTAATTAGTCGGTGCATACAAAGGGATTTACTACCATGCCGGAGCAAAATTTAAATGTATACATTACTTGTGTTATTTTGTGGTTCTAATGGATAGCATTGTTGTTAGCCCTCTGTGTTGTCCTGGAGTGGGTCTCTTCAGGTGTCAGGTTGCATTACAAAGAAATTCTCTGAGTCATGTGTCCTGCTGAGAGCGTAAGTGAAGACAAAGAGAGAAATCTGCTCTGAAAGAAGTCCAGATCGCAGGTGTAGGATATCACACACCTGCATATCACGAATTGTACAAAGCTTCACTGTTAGGGGGCACCAAAACAACACAGACACGTTTCTCTAATTCTTGTTAAGTCTTTCAACATGTTTCACCGTGCGTGTAATTGTCCTCACTAAGGCAACCTCCAGTGTTTGTCTAGTTCTCAGTTTTTGCTGTAATTCGCATATTAACACCAGTTTTCATCCCACAGGTTATCCGGGCTTTCAGACTGCCACCTACACTAGTCGAAGCTATGCTGGCATCACTCCTGGATACACCTACCAGTTTCCTGGTAATCACAACACACTTACCCCTCCTGATACACTCTGGGTTTTTTTAAAATTACCATTATCTGATGAAATAAATAAATCTACAGCCATATTTAATGATTGTTCATCCACTAGAAATGCCTTGCGCCAGGTGATAGGACATTTTTTTTTAGTCTGGCTCTGTAGCAGTAATTAAAGGAATGGCCAGATAAGGTGTAAAAAAAAAAAAATCCTATATGATTTGCAGCAGCTTGCTCCGAGCAGTTTTCTGCAGGGGAATTTCACACAAATGTCATTTGTGTGAAATCACATATTCCAAAGGAAGTATTGTTGATCCGATGAGCAATATGCAGCTAAAAATGCGCTGAGGCACTGAGCAGCAGATAGCTGTGTGGGTAGATAGTGTGGAGGAGTATCATATCAAAGGATTAATAAGGTGGAGTGTTGTGTCAGCGCTCTTATGAAATGAATGAACAAATGCACTGTCAATAGCTGGAGTCGTCTCTTGTTGAGCAGTCACACTGTCACAAATACAAACATGTTTCCATAGAAGCATAATGAAACAGAGTGTAAATGGCTGCTTGTAAATATCAGGGAGTGGAATTGTATCTGCTTTGCTTGAGTGTTTCAGTGTGTGTGCATGCTAGCATGGCACTGTATTTTAGTGTGATGTGATCTGGGAAATCATTCCAAAACAGGAAAATACGACTCTCTTACAGAATGATGAAATCCTTTGAAATTATTATCTTGGATGACCAAATTGTAACACTTTATTATTTCAGCAGGATCACTGTTGCATTGTTTTATTCCACTTCTTAGACTATAAAACATCTTTTCGTCCTTGATCTCCTGTTTGCATTCGTCCAGCCTTGTGTGTGTACTTCCTTACCTCTGAGATGCCCCCCTTGCCTTTGTGTGTCTATGTGTGTGTTGTCCTTGCTGGCGGCGGTGGTGTTTGTCTCAACAGCACTCTGATGTTTCTGTTTTAGAGTTCCACTTAGAGAGGACTCCCCTTCTGACTTCACCCCACCCCCCTGAGCTCACAGGTCAGTCAGTCCCTCCTCTGGACTTTACAAGCAGCATGTTGTCAGTCTGCTACACGCTACAATGGAACCAACACATGATCATTCTTTGGTTTGCATGTTTGTGTTTGTCGGTCCTCCTTGGGTTCTAGCTGAAGGCAGGATTGCTGACAGTAATGGGGAAGGGTTGTAATTGTTTTTAAAGGCTGATCTCATTGGACCCTCTGCTTTTTTTGTACTTAAAATGATGTAGAGAAAGATTATCTTGTTCTTTGAAAGTTTTTAATCTTCCTTTTACAACTAACATGGGAAAGTTTCTGCATTAAAGTATGTTGCAGTTGGCCGTTAAGTGCTTCTAAACTAAAATGTTCTACCTGGGTTTTTGCTTTTCTGCCTTGTTAGCCATTCCTCTCACGGCATACGGACCAATGGCGGCGGCGGCAGCAGCAGCAGTAGTCAGAGGTATACAATTATGAAATGACTGTAAACACTACACAAATGACAAATAATTTAATTTTTTTTTTCTTGTCAGCGCCAAGTACAGCTGAGGAAAGTGAGTGGCATTTTGATCAGATGATGGCAATTCAGTCATGTGAAAGCATTTTCACAGGACTATGCAGTTATATGAAAAAAGTAAACCCTATGATTCAGTAGCTTGTAGAACCACCATTAGCACCAAAAATTTAAAGTCATGCAGAAAACCATTATTTCATCAGTGTTTCACATTGTTGTGGAGGAATTTTGGCCAACTTTTCTTTTCAATGCTGCATCAATTGATTGAGGTTTGTTGGAATTCATTTGTGCACAGCTCCTTTACAGTCCTGCCAAAGCATTTCAATTGGATTGAGGTCTGAACATTGACGGGGCCATTGCAGCACCTTATTTTTTCTCCTTTTCAGCCATTTTGTTGTAGATTTGCCAGTGTGCTTGGGCTCATTATCCTGTTCCATGACCCAATGGCCTCACACCTGTCTCTAGAATACTTTAGTATACATAGGAGTTCATGGTTGACTCAGTGACTGCAAGGTGTCCAGAGGCCTTTACTATGAAGCAAGTTCAGCATACGCAGGATATCTTTCCATTATCTGGCTTCACTTTTCCTAATGGTGGCAATCAGCATAGGCAGTCACATGAAAGTGGTAATCAACTCGATAAGTCATCCCGGAGTTTATCAATCCCAGTATGAGTACATTCACATGGCAGCGTCTGACCAATCACAAGCATGGATATGGGGGCTGGCAGCAGAGCAGCTGATTTTACAAAGGAAGATAAAAGTATAATGAAAATATGAAGAGGTTAAACACAAAATATGGATAAAATCAGCACAGCTTCTGGAGATAAAACAGCAATATTAATGTCTAACAGGTTTTCACTTTCCAGTGTAATGTGTGACTGTGTGTGTGATCTAAGCGCTGAAAAAGATCTATATTAAAGTTTAGTCTACTTGAAGCCAGGAAGGAAAGCCTGCAAAAACTGACTGTGTAAGTTAACAGAGTATCGCAGCTCTGTCATTAAGACACAGGAGAATCTAGAAGATTACAGTTGTTTCTCCATTAAATTATTATTTAGATGTGCTTATCATAGTTGTAATTTTTATTCCTTCAGTTGCAGCCCTGGTGGTATTTAACGATCATAATGGAAATAAAGAACAAACATAAAAAAAAACCTTCAAATGTAGTTTTACTCTATATGCAAATTTGATTTAGACCGCAAATAAAAAAAACAACAACAAACAGAACAAGTTTTATAGAACAATTAAATTGTTGTAAAATAATTTGCAACCAACATGGGGGAAAAAATCAAATCAAGGAATAAAGTTTCTCTAAGAGTATGTATTTAATAGTAATGATCAAGGACTTTACATGGTGTTAGGAAAACTCTAGAACCTCCTATTTGCACAGAGGTCTCGGGGATCTTCCAGGATCACTGATGCTATCACTGATTTCATATTTGTTGATCTGTAATCTGGAACATAACCTGCTCTGGAGCTGGTTAGATCTGCAGCATAATATACCGTGGTGCTATACCCCAGTAAGAAGTGAACCACATTTGTAGTACTGAAAACTCAGAATTAACCCTGAACTTACCTGGATAAGTGCAAATCCTGCTTCGTAGTACAGGCCTCTGGTCCAGTGGGTGCCAAACAAGCCAAAATCATCACCCCTCACAGCTATGCTTGACAGTTGGTATGAGGTGTTTGTTCTGATATGCTGTGTTTGGTTTTCCACTAAACATAGTGCGGTGCATTATGGCTAGATATCTGAACTCTGGTCTCATCTGTCCAAAGGACATTGTTCCTGAAGTCTTGTGGTGTGTTCAGATACAACTTTCCAAACCTAAGCTGTGCTGCCATGTTCTCTACAGAGAACAGACTTTCTTCTGGAAACCCTCCCAAACAAGACATGTTCAGTCTTTTTCTCATTGTACTGCCATGAACTTTAACATTTAACCAAAGAGCTACATCTAACAACATCTTAGATGTGGCTCTTTGCAGTTTGTCTGAGCATTGCCTGCCTAGGATGAACGTCTACTCCTGGGAAGATTGTGGAATTGTTTTAACACACACCTGGATGCTCCAGACAGCAAACTGCCAACACTTCTGCTTTTATAGAGGTGGTCACACGGGCTGATCAGTTATTTAAGTACATTTGATTAGCAGCACTTGTGTACTTGGTTTTTCACAGGACTGCATAGAGTCTTATGAAACTTTCTTTTTCATATGAATGTAGATAAAAAGTCAGGAGATCACAAAAAGATCTGAGTGTTTTAACCAGATGTTATGCCAAATGGCAGTCTGTCCAGTAGTTGTGACACTTTACTGTCAGCCTGGACTAAAGTTGTGGATCATCTTATTGTTAGTACCAGTCAATGAACCTTGCTGCTTTTGTGGCTAAAAATTAGATTTTTTTTCCCCCCATTCAGTGAGAGACCGATCGGAGAAATTACTTTATGTCCCTATGCGCTTGAAGATTTACATTTTAATCTGTGTTAAGTCTTCTGTATTAATCTAGTCTCTGCTCTCTCAATCATAGCAATAAAGCAGTTACAGTTTAGACTGGTTGATGTTCAGTTTGTCTTTTCCCATGTTTATGTATTTATTTATGTATTTTTTTTTACTCTCAGGCTCCACCCCATCTCGCTCAGCTGGATTTTTAGGTACAAGCAGCCCGGGTCCGATGGCAGACCTTTATGGAACAGCCAGTCAGGAATCAGCCGTCAGCAGTTACCTCAGTGCTGCAAGCCCTGCCCCAAGCACTGGATTCAGCCATAGTTTGGGGGTGAGTTATTGTAGGCATTTATGATATATTTGAGTCTTCTGTGTGAATAGTGTCTTATCTTTGGCGCAACTAAAGCTTATTCCATTATTCCATTGCTTCTAATTTTTTGAGGTAATATTTAAGCTAATTTCTAGGTGAAGGCGCAAGATTACTGTAGTGCTTATTTAACACTGATGCATCTTTGCTTGTTGTGTCTGCTTGTCTCTTATATCATATTTATCATAATCTTTTCAAGATCACATCCCTATTTGTCCATTAAATACAGAGACTGTATATAGAATATGGACATTATTGGGCCACACCTTTTAATCATTGAATTCGGGTGTTTCATTCACCTAGCAATGCAGTCTGACTTTACAAACATTTGTGAAATAATGGGTAATTCTAAAGAGCTCACTGAATTTGAGAGCGGTACTGTAATAGGAAGCCACCAGTGTCCCTGTAGTGTAAAATGGAGTGGACTGGTGCTTATAGAGTGCTTTTCACTACAAGCCTCATTCATCCATTCACACACCCGTTCATACAGCACTTTATTCTATGCCTTTTAAGCGCATTTGACTATCACACACACATTCACATGCCGATAGATGCATCAGGAGCAATTTGGGGTTCAGTGTCTTGCCCAAGGACGCTTCGGCACATAGACTGGAGAAACCAGGGATCAAACTGACAACCTTCCTGTTAGCAGACGACCCGCTCTACCTCCTGAGCCATGGTGTAGTGGTTTACACATTCATCTTACAGGCAAAAGGCCCCTAGTTCAATTCCAGGTGGGGCCACAAGCCCCTCTCACCATGGAGAGTTGTGTCAGGAAGGGCATCTGGCGTAAAACCTCTGCCAAATTATCAGTGCGGATTAATCCACTTTGGTGACACCTTGGAGAGAATACAAGGGAGCAGCCAAAGGTGCACTGTAATAGGATGCCACTGGTGCAGCATGTCAAATTGTGAAATTTCTCTCCTCCTAGATATTCCACCATCAGCTTAAGTATTATTATTTGCCTTACAAGCAAAAGGTCCCTGGTTTGATTTTAGGTTTGTACACAAGCCCCTCTCACAATGGAGGTTTGCGTCCGGGAGGGCATATGGTGTAAAAGCTCTGCCAAATTACAGATGAGTATTAATCTTCTATGGCAGCCCTTTGGGGGAAAATACAAGGGAGCAGCCCAACGTTAAGCGGTATTGTTGCAAAGTGAAGTTCAGGAACCACAGCAACCCAACCTCCAAGTGGCAGACCATGTAAAGTTACAGACCAGGGGGTTGCTGAGTGCTGAAGCATATAGTGCATAAAAGTTTTCAGTGCTCTACTGACTCAAGACCTGCAGCAATCTAAACCAAAAACTGCACTGGGAGCTTCATGGCATGGGTTTCCATGGCTGAGCAGCTGCATGTATGCTTTACATCACCAAGCGCAATTCCAAGCATTGGCTGGAGTGGTGTAAAGCAAGGTCCATTAAGGCATGGCTGGATGAGTTTGGTGTGGAAAAACTTGAATGGCCCACACACAGCCTGACCTTATCTCCATCAAACACCACTGGGATGAACTGGAAAGAAGATTGTGAACTAGGTCCTCTTGTCCAACATCAGTATCTGACTTCATAAAAAGCTCTTCTGGATGAATGGGCTAAAATTCCCACAGAGACACTCAAAAACCTGTAGAAATCCTTCCCAGAAGAGTAGAAGTTGTTATATCTGAAAATGAGGGCGCAACTTCATATCAGTGCCTATGGATTTAGAATGGGATGTCATAAAAGCTCCTGTACGTGGACCAATACTTTTGTCTGTATAACGTAGTAAATAAAATTATGGCCCCCGTTACAGTGAGAAAGGTGGAGAAAAAAATCTAAGATGACAGGGAGTTCTTCCTTCCCATAGTCGCCAAGAGCTTGCTCATAGGGCATCGTCTGATTGTTGGGGTTTTGTCTAATACTCACTGTGCTCACAGCCAAAAACAATGCATATAAATGTTTAGAGGTGTTGGTAGGCCTTTACAGAGCGATGCTAGCTTTTTTTTCCTCTGGTTTTAGCCTTTGTGCTAAGGTAACCCTCTGCTGATAATTGCCGTCTATTGAATGGACAGCTACAAGAGTGGTATTGATCTTTTTCTTTGCCTCTGCAAGAAAGCAAATGAGTGCTTTTCTTAAAATGTTGAACTGTTGCTTTAAAGCTCCTGGCACTGATGCTGAGGTTGCATCTGCTCTTAGCATAAGAAAAAAAAAAAAAACCCCACTAGAGCCAGATCCAGCAGCACCACTATCCTAACTATACAACCTTGGTTGGTAATATTTTGTGGCCTCTCCATCTAACAGCTTGTTATAGTGCGTGCATATCTTCATTCCAGTGAACACTGTCACTTTTTTCACTGATTATCAATCCAAGAGAGGAAGTCACCAGTGATTTAGCTGTTAGACTGTATGAAATCAAAGTCAGCATTTTGTCTAACAAAAAAATGGAAACTAACTGTGCATGCTTGCTCCCACAGGGCCCTTTGATTGCCACGGCCTTCACTAACGGCTATCACTGAGAGTGTGAGTCAGTTCTCCTGCTAGCTGTCTTCTTTAAGTGTAACATAAGAGTGTTTAGTGTCACCTGACCTGTGAGTAAAGCAGTCGGTTTGTGTGTCAGTGCAGAGCTGTAGACTGAGAGCTGGAAGGAGTTGAAGCTGCTTTGGAGCTGATCTGGCCTGTCTCTGTCCAGTCCGTGTCTCCGGCTGGGGTGGCCAAACCTTTATCCAACCCACCTCGGTGTCAGCTACATCCAATCGACCCTACTGGCACCGCACTCTTCTGCATTGCTCCACAGAAGAAGGAAAAAAAGTTTATCACTACATGTAATAGCAACACATTCAGATGCTGTATTTCTTTTTTTCTGTTATGTTTTTGTGATGGCTGTGTTACGTCATGATCTTTTTTGGCTGTGTTTTTTTGATTTATTTGACCTCTTTAACCTGATCTCTCTGAGATAGGAGGAGTTTAATCTCCAGGTGATGGCTGTTTGAAGGTCTGGAGACATAAAATGTGCTGGAAAGGTGTATATTTGTGACTAGTTCATACTGAATTTTTAACCTTTCGGATTAATACTATTTCTTGAAAATGTGTCTCAAAGTGTATATCTTGGTAGGTTTTTAACAATGACTCGTTACTAATAATGGTCAAACGACAAAGGTCGTTAGTCACGGTTATATAATAGGCCTTCACAAGGTGTACAATTTTGTAAAATATTGTAAATATGGCCGGTTTGTGGGTGAGCGGGTTTTGCGAAATTTGTCGGGGAGGTGGGAGTTTTTGGAGACATGGTACGATTGCTTCTTTTATCAGTTTTATGCATTGGAAAGCCTGACTGATAGTTTCACATTAAGGTCAAGAACATTTCAGTTAGTCTTTTACTGTATTTCTCTCCAGGCATTTATAATTAAGGCTTTTAGGACTTTCAGAAGCTGCCTCAGAGTTTTAACTTTGAGTTGAGGAGGCGAGGGGCTGCGTCTGGAACAGCTTACTACTTTTTGGAGATAAAGGTGTGAAAACACTGTCAGGGGAGGAAAAACATGCTTTCTTATTTTATCATGTTGTTTCAACTGTGATTTTTAAATATGCGATGATTGTTTGTGAAGGCATATGAAGGACTGTTACGCAGGAGCAGTCGTGCACAGTTTGCATTCTGACTGATTTCTTCTGCAAGTGGTGTAGATGTTTGCGTGTCGTTTGGTCTTATACACATTGGTTTCCAATGTGCCATGTTTATTGGTGGGGACGGTACCTCAGCTGCAAATGTGAAATTTTAATCTGAACTTTTTTTTTTTAAATTTACATTAATGTCTATGTAAAAGTGTGGATGGTTGGACCTTTTAGAAAGGTGGGGTCTCATTAACTCTCGTTTACCTGTCATTACCCCTCCCCACGGCCATCCATCACTGCATATCCACTGGAGGTCACAGATAATACTAATGTGACGGCTATTTTTTTAGACCAAAACACTTTTTTTCTCTCTTTCAGAGCTACTAGGATGTTGCACAAGCAGATCACGATAAATGTAAAGCACTCCCTGTGTAAAAAAACAAAAAAAAGTCAGGTTTTTACATTTTGATATACATGCTTTCACTGCTGCAGGCTACCACGGTATTTCAGACTGATGCTGATTTCACTGCAAAATAACAATCTTGTCAACACTGTAACATTTTCAGATTTTTTTTGGTCATGTTTATTCCTTTGGAGAAATGAACACTTTTTAACTTTTATTCCTAATAAATTATTTTAAAACATTCCACATTTAGGTCCTGTTTGAGTTTTTTTGTTGTTGTTGTTGTACGTAATCATGACTGCTACTATGGATTTAAAGGTATTTTTTCTAACAGAGGTTTTGTATTTCTAGCTTCAGTCATTTGCATGAGCTCATAATTCAAACAAATCAAAGCATTAGCTCCTTAGAGGTATCATTGTCAAAGTCTACAGTCAAGGGACGGAGGCTATGCAACAATATGCAAACCAGTGGTTGCACTCAAGAATATGAAGGACAGATTAGACTGCAAGAAAAACATCTAAAAGAGCCTCCTGCCCAGTTCTGGGGGGGAAAAAATATTTGGCCAGATGAAACCAAGACGAACTTTTACCAGAGAAATGGAGAAAATAAAAGTATGGAGAAGGCATGTTTTGAAGCATACCTCATCTGCAGGTCCAAGAGATCCAGTGGGAAAATCTACAGCATTCTGCAGTGTTTTTTGCTCTTTAAATTATCAGTTATTAAAATAAATTTAGTTTCCCGAGCAAATATTTTAATTTATTTAAAACAAAAAATCAACATTACACCAGGCTGAAATAAATAACTTACTCAAGCTTTTGAATTGAACACTTTTAAATTCCATCATGAAGATTTCAGGGCATGTTTTCAGTATAGCTTTTAACACCGATCGAAGTCGCAGCAACATATACCATCAAGAGAGGTGGGAATGGCCGTGTTGGCCTGCTCATCTAAAACGTGGTGGAGGGAACGTTATTACATAAGCCTGTATAGAACTAGTTCACTAGTATCTTGATGTAACTGCTGATAGAAGTAATAAGAGTAATTCGGAAGTGTACAGGGCTACACTCTGCCCAGATTCAGCCAATTCTGTAAAACTGATTGAATGATGCTTCACAGTGCAAATGTACAATGAACCAAAGCATACTGTGAAAGCAACCCAAGAGTTTTTCAAAATAAAAAATGGTTTATTCTTCAGTGGCAAAGTCAATTATCTAATCTCAACACAATAGAGCAGCCATTCACTGAAAGCAAAACTGAAGGCAGGGACCCACAAGCAAGCAGCAACTGAAGGAGCCTTCAGAAAAGGCCTGGAGGATCAAAGGAGGAAACACAGCATCTGGTGATGTCCATGGGTTCTAGACTTCAGGCCGTCATCCAAGTATTTAAGAAATCTTTATATTTAAAACCATATTAATATGTTCCACTACTTTTGAGCCTCTGAAAATGGAGGACTGTGTATAAAAATGGCTGAAGTACACAAACAGTAAATATAATTATTTTTTGATACCCCTTAAATTAAAGCCGAAAGGCTGTACTTTGATCACTACTTGATTTGAAATCCACTGTGGTGGTGCACAAAGGCAACATTTCTAAAATTGTATCTTTCCCCAAAAACTTAGGGGGCTAACTATATGTCACACCAACATGAAGACATCCAACCTGCTGAGTAAAATCAGTACAAATTATGAAACATTTGTACTAAATAAATGTAATGTTTTGCAATAAATTCTATTTATTCCAAATTATT
The DNA here is from genome assembly GCA_015106775.1 of Etroplus canarensis. Lineage (NCBI taxonomy): Eukaryota > Metazoa > Chordata > Actinopteri > Cichliformes > Cichlidae > Etroplus > Etroplus canarensis. Next base: position 5,178 of record VUQH01082615.1, on the reverse strand, counting down.
TACAGATTTGTACCAAACGATATTAAACCTTTCATGAAATTGATGCAAATGTATTTAAAATTATGATTACTCGTAAGTTCCTAGACTATAATGTGTTCTAAGGGAGTAAATCGCGTTTTAATAGATTACTGTAAATGTGTAATTGGGTACTAAAAAAACTGCTTCAAATTTTTATTATTATAGATCCATTTTCCTTCTGCACTTGACTGTTGTTAATTCATGTTATGGCCTCATGATACCTGGGCAGTATGGATGGAGCAGGGAAGCATGGGTAGGTTATAATGGGTTTATAATATTTTATTTATGTATCCATTATGTATTGTTTTTTATTCTCTCTCTCTCTCTCTCTCTCCTCTCTCTCTCTCTCTAATATTTCGCTCTGTCCCTTTGTGACTAAGATGATCGCATCCTCTCTTTCGTTCCCCCTTTCTCCTTTTATATAGGTGATAATAATAGATCACAAAACAATTAAAATTTAAAGCAAGGCATTATAGATGTGTCTGCTCAAACTTGCCACTCTTTCTCTGCATCCCGCTTATAATCTCTGCTGGCTGATTTCTATCTTCCATCATCACTGCTCCACTGCCTCCCCTCCCCTGCTTCCACCTCCAGTCTCCCAGTGTCTCCCAGCGTCTCAGTGCTGTTGTTTCGCCTCTCTGCTTTTCATCGTCTCGGCGGGCATTGCAGCCAGTCATGAACACCAAGCCATCGCTGGATGGGAGCTCTGAGTTTGTGAAGAGCGAGGATCCTCAGGAGACTCCCCCTATGAGGAGCTACCTCTGTCTCACCATGTTCACCTGCTTCTGCCCTGCATGGCCCATCAATATTGTGGCACTGGTTTTCTCTGTGCTGGTAAGTTGCTCAAAGCTTGAAGTTTGGGTTTTCTGAACAGGTCTGTTTTTTTTACTTTAATGATTAGATATGGGATAATACGTTTGATGTTCATGAGATTTGCTGGCAGTCTAAAAAAATCTAAACTTGTCTCATGCCATATGAATGCATACTCAGGAGAGAAGAGTTCTGCTGTTGTGAAAAACAAAATCACCACATGGGATGATGGTAATAGCTGTCAGATATAACTCTAACATATCCAGTGAGAAATTTTCATCTCCACTGTGCGAAATTATGTCAAGCCTCTTGACTTCTCCAAGCAGCCTAACATAAATGCTTCTGCTGATGTAAGAGCAAATATACCTCCAGTTTATGGCCTTTCCAAGTGCCCAACCACACCCATCACTGCTAATACTAATGCTTCATACAGTGATGCTGTCTCCTCTTGTTTTTTCAAACTGAGATGGGGTCAGGCTCTGCAAGTATATTCATGGATAAAAGTATATTACCAGCCAGGATGACAAAAAGTTTAAAGAAGCTGAAGTATTAGATGACAGCAGTACGTTTAGATTGGACTCAAGTCTTTGAGTTGTCAGATGGGACAGAATTGTGAGTGCCAACAGCAGCTGCTGCATCGTTGTAGCTGTGAGTAATAAGATGAGGCATGCAGACACAGCAATCCAATGTTTAACAGTGCTTAGGGCATTGGCTACAATACAAATTTGAATTAGAAATGACATGAAGGGCCAGAGGAGATGCAACACACAAAGGCAGTTAATAATTATTTCCTAAATGCTCCATGTGGCCAGGCTATGTGTCACTATGAGGTTTATTATTAGGAAAGTGGAACTAGTTTCTTCCTCACATCATGTGCTTGTCCACAAAACATTACAAACACAAGCTAAGCATGGACATTAACATCTATAATCATCCTAAAGGCCCAGAAGAGCTATTCCCAGGAGGACTATGAGGGCTCCAGGCGGCTGGGTCGGAAAGCTCTCCACCTGGGGATTGTTTCATTTGCCATTGGCGTTGTGGTCATCACCGCGTATGCTGTTGTACTCTTTACCACGGTATGACTGCTCCACATATATGAAATGCATAAAAACAAAAAAAGACAGAGATAGCAACCATCTTTTCCCCCCCTTTACAGCATACAGCATGACCTCTTGAGGAAGGAGTGGAGATGGAAGAGGAGAAAAGGTGAAACTGACATGGAGAGATCAGCATCATGGGATCCAAAGGAGCTGTTTGGCTTCTGTCATCATCCATCAGCAGCTTTGGAGGTTTTGCGAGACCCTGTGGATCTCAGTTTACTGCAAAATACAGCCTGATTTTTGTTATGTGTAAAAGATAGTAAGAAACTTTTTACAGGCTTCATAACTGCAAGGTGAACAGAATAAATATGCATATTTGTTCATGATAAAGGAGCTTTCCTTTACTGTCACTGAGGAAATGTGGGATTTTTTTTAAACTAAAGAGCTTAAATTATTATTTTTTTCAACATTTGTTATATCTTATTGTTTAAGGTATAATTGGCATCTTGTGTTGGGAGTCTTACTGCACATGTTGTGGGCATACAAATGTAAAAGTTTTGGTCATAAATCAAGATCAGGTAAACAAATCCAAAATATAAATGCAACATAATTTGGGGTGATACAATAGTCATATTTCCTGTGAGGTACAATAAAAACTAGTTTGAAATTGTAGATTTTATTGTTTAAACCTTAAACACTGACTCAACCCATAATCATGTAATTGAATCAATAAATGAATAATAAATCATGCTATGCTGGTTTCATGATGATCATTCCATTTTGTCTCATGACCTCATTTCATCATCTTTGACACCTGTTGCAAGCTGTTTAGTCTGGAGAGTCATGTAATGTGAGAGGCTATATTAATGCTATTACAGGTCTAAAAATATAGCACATAATTTTCAGGACTTAATCACAGCACTAGTGATCCAGAGTGCTAATAAAAGAGAAAATACAAGTCTAACAACTAACATATAATGGTGGAGCTGCTGACACATTGCTGCAAACCTGAATGTACCTTTGGCTGCTCCCTTGTTTTCTCCCCAAGGGGTCACCATAGTGGATTAATCTGCATTGGTAATTTGACAGAGGTTTACGCTGGATGCCCTTCCTGACGCACCACTCTACGGTGAGAGGGGCTTGTGTCCCCACCTGGAATTGAACCAGGGACCTTTCGCTTGTAAGGAGGATGTATAAACCACTACACAAGTATATTTTTTAAACTTTGATTTTGGCAATTGCCATAAGTAGACTCTCATAAAACATAAATACCATTGCCTTGAGTCTGGTGTGAACCAAATTAATAAAAATTTTGTTTGGCATCGGCTGTAACTCAAAGAAAAGATGTCAACTGGCTTTTCCGTTAAAACCTTGTTTTTAAGGGCAATGAGTTTCACCCCAAAACAAAACAGAAAAAATAAAGCACATTATTATTTCTTGACTAAGATGCCAAATTAAAGTTATTTACTTGCATTCCTGAACAGAAAAATTTGTGTTAGTGGTTGAATGTTAATCTTGAACACTGACCAAAATCTCTGTGGCATGATTCCACTACCTCTTTGAATCTGTTCTGAAGGAAAAAGGGTGCCTAATGAAGCAGCCAGTGAGTGTATGTTTTCTTTTAATGGACAAGCTTTAAAAATAGGAAAATTCCAGTGTAGACACCATATTGCTTCAATGAGCTGGAACAAAATGAAACTGAATAGAGTGCCTGCTGAAAAACAGCGATCACATAAAAAGTAGCTCTCATTGCCAACCCCAAGAGAAAGAAAAAGGTAAGCTTTTTAAATAGTGATGACTGTTTTATTTTTATTTTGAGTGCGTACAGTAACACCCTGATGTGTGTATGACATGAAACCGGAGAGGCGTGAGAATGTCTCAGTGGATGTGACTGCTGAGCTGCAGAAATCTATGGCTCTGTGAATGCAAGACAAAGCAACCGTTTGCAGTGAGTCGGTAAAGAATAACTGATATTTATATTTGTTTCATTTACAAGGGAAAATCCACATTAATTACCACGAGCACTTGGCTCGATCCTCTGAATATGCCAGATTTAGCCATACAGGCTAACTTTCAATTAGATTGATATAATTTATGGACAGTAGAGGAAAATCAACCATGTGAAAACATCCAAGCATAAATAAAAACCAGAATCATGTGAATTATAAAACAAAGACACAGAAAGATAGAACAATTAAATATCAAACATTAAAGACCACTTTAAATGCCTAGAATTCAGCCAGTATGCCTCTCCCTAAATCTGACCCTGTGTGACCCTGAGGTTTGACCCCACAATCTCATAAACATTATCAGAGCTTCTAACCATCATAGGTAAAGGCGGAAAAAAAATCCCATAAACAAGTCTTAGTAGTAGTGGTAACAAGATTTGCAATGGACTGACGGATGGATGGACAACCCAAAAAAATACTTAAAAAACAGTGACTTTACTTCAGATTGTTACAACAAGTTTGATTATTCAGTAACCACTGGTTTATAGATTTGGAGAAAGAGTCAAGAGATGTGTACCTTGGTTCTGTCAATACACTTTAAAGATTCGTAGATTAAAGAAACCAAATGCAGGACTCAAAAGCAGGCTGAGCAATAAAACACTCAGGTAAACAAAGTCCAGAACAAGGAAAAAAAAAAATTCACATCTTCACAGGTAATCAAGTGAAGCAAACCACACACAAAGTTCGATGCTCAGACAGATACAACGGGGCCGGACAGCACAATATATATATACACACTGAGGCTCTCTTCTAGGGAAGATTTCTTCAAGCTTTTGGAGTGTGTCTTAGGGAATTTTCACCATTCATCTAGAAGAGTATTGTGAGGTCAGACACAGATATTGGAGAAGAGGGCCTGGCTTGCAATCTCCATTTTAACTAGTTTATCTTAGTAGTTTTGTATCAAGAAAAACTCAGTCTTGTTTTATAAATTATTAGGTACTCTCCCTTTGTTTCCCAATGTAAATCGACACAGATTTTTTTTTAATTGTGAGAGAAAGTGTGCTATATTTAGAATTATAACAGAAGGATACATGCTACAGGTGTAAAAAGTGACTTGGGGTGGTGACATGGTGGTACTGAGATTAAAGGGGCATAGAAAGGAAACAGATTTTAAACCAGCCACAGGGGCTCACAAGCCAGTGTAGTCCTAGTGCCAGTGTAGTCCAAGCCCGGGTAAATGGTGAGGGTTGCGTCAGGAAGGGCATCCGGCGTAAAAACTGTGCCAAATCAAATATGCGGATTCATAACACGACTTCCATACCGGATCGGTTGCGGCCCGGGTTAACAACGACCGCCTCCGG
>VUQH01082614.1:0-19270 GCA_015106775.1 Etroplus canarensis | reverse complement strand
ATTGATGATATTCAAAACTGAAGCATTAATCAATGGCAAGACCTCTTTGAAAAGTCCTGTAGGGATGGGAATCTAGCAGGCATGTTGATGGTTTGGAGGAAGTTCAGTTGCACTTCTGGAATATGATAACACTGGAGGATAACGGATTCCTGGTAGCTTCACATTCGATTATTCTAAAATCTTTGGCAGTTAATTTGCATCCTTTGCTCTCAACATGTTTCTTGAAACCCTTTTGGGTACTTGTAATTAAACTTTTGATGGTTATGTGGTTATTTCCTAATATCATGGCAATTTCAAGAGTGCTGCATCCCTCTGAAATATATTTTTATAGTTTTTGACTTTTCAAATGTGTTAGATCTCTTTTCTGGCCCATTTTGCATGTGGAAAAGAAGCTGCCTAATAATTGTGCACACCTGATCTAGGGTGTTGATCTAAGGCCACACTCTCCCTCGTTACACAAATGCATATCACCTTGTATGCTTAAATCCAATAGGCATTCAAGTTTATACAGCTTGGAGTTCGAAAGTATGCTTAAAAAAGACAATATAGTCTTAATACTCACTTGCCTAATAAATGTGCATGCAATGTAATTTGGCATATCTCAGCCTTTTCTCTCCATTCCCCTTCCTTAAGAATGGCTTCTTGACAGCTATCCTTCCAATGACACTGTTTTTGATGGGGCTTCAGTGAACACTATATGAATCAACTGAAGGGCCAGTTGCATCTCTCAGTTCCTGTGTCAGGTCTTTTCTGCATTTTCCCCCACTATATTAATTATGTTAAGGACATGATTTTCAGATACTGTTCATCTTCTGTAGATAGTTTTCTAGGCCTACTACTTCTTTTCCCCCTCAACCAACCAACAACCCCTACATTAATACTGGCATTGGCTGCTATTGACCTTTATCAAACGCAGACACCAAAACTAAACTGACAACAAGAACAGAAGAATAAGAACTAACTAATCATAGCAACACTCTGTGTCCTTATTGTGTGGCCAAGGTTCAAAAATAAAATATTAGAGTGAACACCCACACTACAACTACACAGCCATGTGTGGTAGGACAAGGGGTTATAACTGTACAAAAAGCTTTAAAAGAATCTTTGGTGAGAGCTGTGCTAAAAAGTGCAAGTGTGCTGAAAGAATGTAATTATACTGGTATTATAAGTAGAAAAAAGAAATATGAGACACAAAGTAATAGGTAATTTTTTTAAAAAAAAAACTAGATCAGCCGACTGGAAGATTTGAAATATTTCACAGTTTCAGTGTGTTTGGTACAGTAGTGTGGAAAGATCAAAACAACTCTAAGTGACAAATGATAAGATCATATCAAAACAGAATTTCCCATTTCACTTAGTTTGCATTTAAAAGAAGATAATTATAACAAAAATGAACATATATCAATAGACATAAGTTTAATGGAAAAATGTTATTAGCATTTGCTTTAGGGCAAAAATAATGGGCAACATTTGGATTTAATATAAAGTCAATCAAAATAACTTCTTATTATAAAACCATTCAGATTTTGTTTTGTTATATCATTTAAAATGGAAAAAAAAGACTTTTAAATGATTATTTTAATTTAAATATTCTGTTTGATATACACTAGATGGACAAAAGGATTGGGCCACAGCTCTTTCATTCAGTCCAACTGCCACAGATGTACCAAGCACCTAGCCATGCATTCTGCCTTTACAAACATTTGTGAAAGAAGGGATCATTCTGAAGAGCTCACTGAATTCCAGTGTGGCACTGTAATAGGATGCCACCATTCCAACAAGTCATGGCATTTCTTTCCTCCAAGATACTCCACAATCGACTGTAAGTTGTTATATTGCAAAGTTGGTGCGTTTAGGAACCACAGCAACGAAGTCATAAAGTGGGAGACTGCTTAAAGTTACAGAGCTGGTCTGCTGAGTGCTGAGACATATTGTGTGTAAAAGTCACCAACACTGCTGAATCAGTATATGCAGGGTCCCAAACTTTCTCCGGCGTTAACAGCAGCACAAAAACCATACACCAAGAGCTTCAACGTGTGAGTTCTCACAGCCGAGCAGCTGCATGCAAGCCTTACAACACCAAGTACAACGCCAAGCATCAGATGGAGTGGTGTAAAGCACACCAACACTGCACTCTGCAAAAGTGGAAAATGTGTTCTGTGGAGTGACAAATTACGCTTCTTCTCAGGTTGTTCGATGGATAAGTCTGGGTTTGGCAAATGCCAGGAGAACATTACCTGCTTTACTGCACTGTGCAAACTATAAAGTTTGGTTGAGGAGGGATAATGCTATGGGGTTGTTTTTCTGGGGCTGGCTTGGGCCTCTTAGTTCCCGTGAAGGGAAATCTTAAAGCAGCTTCAGCTTACCAGGACATTTTGGACAATTCTTTGAGGGAACAATTTAGGGGAGGACTCTTTCTGTTCCAGCATGACAAAGGTGCACAGAGGTCCATAAAGGCAGAACCCTGACCTCAACCCCATCGAACACCTTTGGAATGAATTAGAATGGAGATTGTGTCCAACATTATGACATTATCAACATTATCTGTCCTCACAAATGCTCTTCTGGTTGAATGGGCAAAACTTCCCCACAAAGACACTCCAAAACCTTATAGAAAGCTTTCCCAGAAGAGTGAAAGCTGTTATAGCTGCTAAGGGGATCCCAACTACAAATTAATGCCTATGGATTTAGAATGGGATGTCATAAAAGCTTCTGTAGATGTAATGTGTAGTTGGCCCAATACTTTTGTCCATAAAGCACATAAATTCACTTTAAAAAAAGACTTTCTGATATTTCAAATAAGAGAATCGAATTTTTTGTTCATGCTTTTGTCATGATCTTTGTTTTTTCTATTACTGTTTTCATTTATAAAAGAGTATAGCCATTTTAAGATCCATTTCTCCACAAGACAAATAGAATACAATCTTGCAAACTGTGCTGAAAATTAGGTAGATACTGTGGTGAAAAACAAACTACTTTGAATACAGTGTAGTCTGATCATATAGGTCAATTTCCTGTAACGCTGCTTATCAATTTAAGCTAATGAAAACAGCCTGGCTGTTCCACACTGAAAATGATTACCGTCAAAGTATGGAGGCGATATCTTTGGGCATAGCTTCAAAACAGTGGTCCTAAATTTCACAGAAAGTAAAATTTAAAGTTTCCCATTGCAACAGTCTCACAACCAATGATAGTCTGAGGCCAAAATGCGACAGTGGCAGAAATTTATGGCCATGTTAAAATTCTGACCGCTGTCATGACCACTCAATAGATATATGCTGTGAAATGACATGCTGATTAATGTGAAACCTGGTACTTGTTTAAAATAAACAACAATATCAACAACCACCACCAAATAACCCAAACTCAAACTAAACAGAAGGAAGCCCAAAATACAAAACAAAATGTTTGAGATTCCAATGGAGAATTAGTTCGGTGTAGTTGGGGCCATGTGTCCACCAGATGTAATCTTGACAGTGTCAAGGAGGACGAAGTAAGGAAATAAACAGTGGCATGATGAGGCAGTGGTTAGCACTGTTGCCTCACAGCAAGAAGGCCCGTAGTTCAAACCCCACTTGGGCTCTTTCTGTGTGGAGTTTGCATGTTGGCCCTTTGCCTGTGTGGTACTCTGACTTCCTTCCACAGTCCAAAGCTAATGGTAACTCTAAATTTCCTGTGGATGTAGAAGTGTGCACCAAAAGCACTTTATAAATGTAGGGTTAAATGTGGCTTCTAGTCTAAAACACTGAGTGGTCAGTTAGAGCAGAAAAACGCTATATAAAATGTCAGTCCATTTTCATTTCCATAGCACAGGAATAGAAATCATTGAGTCATAACCTACAATTCAATACTGGCTATATTCATAAAACTTGATGTCTTACTAAAGTTTAACACATCCGTATTGTGCAGCGCGGCTTGTAAAAACTTATGAGAGCTTGTCTTAATGAATTTCCAGACAAAAGAACTTAGTCAAAAGGAGTTTCCAAAGATTAACCAGATGACACTGAAAAAAATAATTCAAACTGTATTTCAAAAAGAGAGAGTGTGTTCTTTCAGCACAGATGTTTCCCTTGGACCAAAAACACTTATGAATGTAAGTGAGAATTATGCCTTTCTGTTGACTGATTAGTAATAATGTGAAAATGGCAACATGCAGCCAAACAGTCTGTGTACACAGATTGAGTAGTTTTTCTAGTGTGTATCACATTTAAACACCCCATTTAGGAATTTTATGAGAGATGAGAATGAAGGGATGAACAGATAAGAGGACAGTAGAAAGATCATATTGCAGTGCATAGAAAAAATAAGTCACAGCTAATTAAATAGTCATTGCAATGTATTAAACATAATCATTATCAGACAATGCACTACAACATGAAAATCATAGTTTAAAATTTTACTCACACAACAGATTCTTGGACACATTTTATAAATCACATTTATGTAAATGTGATGAAGATGATCTTACATAGATAATGTTTGAATAGGCTGTGATAAAATCTAAGAGTACAAAGACACAGAAAAGAAAACAAAACTCTTCTGCAAAACTTACTTGGGGAAAGCATCGAAGCAGTAGGTTTTCTTAGTCTCAGGAAATGCCACTCTCATTCCAGATGTTAGAGGTGAATGAAGAACCACAGCAGCACACTCATACCGTGATGCCAGGTCTACAGTGGGAACTGTACCAATACTCTGTCCATACAGGATAATATTCTCTGGGCTTATGCCATACCTAAGAACCAAATAAAAAGAGAAAACCTTATAATACAGACAAAAAGAGCAGTTTTGTATACAGCAGCAAAATCTACAAATATTTAGTTTTAATGTACTAATGATTATTGGCAATGCCTTAATTAATGTTCAACCATGCTTTTTTCCCCTCAAGTATAAACTCAATTATTTTTTATAATTTCCATAAATCATTAATATTAATTTGTAAATTTTAAAATCATTTTCATTTCATGTTAATTAGTAACATTTGGCTGACACCAGCCTAGACATTTAGCTGAAAACCAATTTTGCTTAAAACTCTGCGATATACAAGTTTATGAACAGTGAAACTCATCTTTAAGAGAAGTATCGTCAATAGCTTTTATAATTTGAAAAGCACATGCAAATGTTTAAAATGCTGAAAAAACTGCAGTAAAATTGTCATGCAGAACAACCATGCATTTACATCAGATAACCTTTAGTCAGTGCTCCATTTTTCAATGCCTTCCCTGGGCTACTGCTACATTAAGAGAGCACCACTTTCACCACTAATGAAACCCTTTATCATACGTCCACGCCCTTGAGATACATAACCCCTCAGCCTCCCCTCATCCATCCATCTCACTCTTTATTCCCACAGCATATGTCCCCACTTTGTTCAACTCTTTATGCCACATCTGTCCTAAACCCAACGTCTGCCAACTCGATTCACCCCTTTATTTGACTGTCTTATATTCATCTTCATTTTCTGCTGTTTTAGTATACAGCAAAGGCATATATTTGAACATATTTCATATTTTAGACATTGTTACATCCATACATAATGAATTGACACCCCAGTTTGACAGAACAAGATCACAGGGGATAATAAATCATTCTTTTAAGGATAACTGTATTGTAACATACCGTGTACGCAGGGCATGCCAGGCAGCATCTATGTCTGCATACAGATTCTTCTCAGAGGGCTTGCCAGTGCTGATGCCATAGCCTGAGTAGTCGTAGGAGAAGATGTTGCAGTTGATACGAGTGCCAAGGCCAATGTAGAAACTACTCATCTGGCCTAGGTCCACTGCATTGCCATGTGAGAAAAGCACTGTAAATCTGAGGGGATAATTTAAAAATGTTAGCAATGGGCTAACAGAAAAAGAGCCACAGACACACTGATAAGTACTTCTGTTACACTAAGAAACAGGGCCTGACTGATATTGTATGCCAATGCGGGCCTACAACAGACACACTGGTTTGACACAACAGTGCAGAATAAATGCTTGGAGTTATTAGGAATTATATAATTCCCCAGTCTGTCCAGCAGAGCAGCTCGAACTCTATTATTTACACCAATGCATGAAGCTGAGTGGCATCACAGCTGAGCAGACAGTGTGCCTGAGTTAAGCAGTGTCTTAACTGGAGGCTGTCCATTACTTTCTGAAATACATCACTGCAAAGCTGTTTTAAAAAAAAGCCCCCTCAATATTATCTTTTGAGTTTAACACTAACTTGCTATATGTATAGAATAAGAATACAGACTGATATAAGAATTTTTTCGCCTCTTAAAAATCAGTTTTGCATTTACCTCAAACATCCACCTTTAGCAGGAAAAATAATATTCTACAGACAATTAATTACATGGTAATTTTTAGAATTACGGAAGAAATGTCATTATTATAATTTTATTTTTATTGTTAAAAATGCCTACATTTTATAGAGTAACTAAAAACGTTTGTCAAAAAAACTCAAAAAATACTACTAGTAAATGTAACAACTGAAATTAAAAATTTTATCATATGTATAAACACTGTAAGTACTTGATTTGAAGCAAAGATGTCTATCACACAGAGAACTAACATGAAAGATTAAAACATCCATCCATTTTATTCTGCTTATGCAATTCAGATTGTGGGGGGACACTGGAGCCTATCCCAGCTGTCATAGGGTGAAACGCAGGGTACACGAAATACCCTGCCTTTCGCCCTACATGAAAACAAACTAAAATATAATCCACTTTAAAACATTTTACCATTGGTGAATCTGAACTTGTAACTAACTAAATCAAGTCATAAGAAACCTGCTGTTGAGATTAAGAGGTAATACTTCCTTGTCTGCTGCAGGATTTGCTTACCATGATGAACTCATGCCAGATGACTCTTACTTCTAGACATTTTGTATAACCTGAGAAGCAAGGTATCCACTGTAAACGCTGGGTATCTAGCTCTTGCCTGTTATTCATGAATGCATGTTGTGCTCTCCAGAGTAACTTAATACGTTTTCTACACAACGACTATTTTGAAAGTCTCCCTCAGTGGTTTTGTTTATGAGCTCTTGCAGGCCATGGCTTTGCTCTTGGCCTTTCCACTTAGAAAGCAGCAAAACAATGACTCTGCCAGAATCATGTCAGGGCTGGATTCATTCTTTGTAATAGTAGATAGACATTAATGCAAGCTAAATGGACTGAAACACAAGCCTGTCCATTTCTTTTTAATTCATTTGGTCAATTAATCATTACCTCAGTGCCAACTAGAGTTAAATGCTTTCACATCTCATAAAATACTGTTACATTTTCTAAGCCAAAGATTGTTATCACTTTTCATAAAGCCATTTAGCAGCCACTGCCAATAAATTCAGTGGCACTACATAACAGAAACTGTTTTGTCTCTGACTCACTGGAAATTGGCATCTTGTCACTGAGCATAGGACATTTTTAATGTGATCATTATCACCAGTATAGAGGGTAACTCAACTTTCAAGTTTCTTTACGCAAGTAGAAAAAAAAGGAAATAATAAACTTAATGTTTTTTTAAAAGAGTCTGTTTGATGGCTGTGATCCACAGAAAAAGCAGGAAGAGAAAATCTTCGAGTCAGCTGAGTCAACAGGGAGACAAGTAAAGGAAGCTGACCTGGATGTGAATAAAAGAGGACTGACAAGACAGAAGGATGTTTAAATGCCTCTGAGGAAGCGTGACACTCAGTCATAAAACTTTACAGAAAAAGCCAACCAAGCATAAGCTCTAAATCACACACCATTCAATTAAATCACACTCACAGTTTTAAACTATTTACCTGGAATTAGGAGCACAGCGAATGTACATGCAGCCAACTCTATTCCCTCGGCTGGATCGAGCAAGAAACACTTCTGTCATGTCCAGCTCTCTCTGAGAGTACTGAAACTCTGCTCGCTCAGTCAGGTGAAGCTTCCATCTCCCCTCCATGGCCCCAGTCCCTCCACTTCCCGCAACTGAAGCACCACTCCGTGACCGCAGGCTAGATGTCCCCGTCGCCCCTGGTGCTGCAGGGCCTGCCTCTGGGTCTGGCAGAAATGTGTATGTAGGCTCTGGGGGCAGAAAGGCTAGCTTGGCTGCAATGCGGCTCGGGCAAGGCGGGCAACAGAACAGGCAGCAGAGCTCACTGAGAGAGAGGCCATTCATCCTTTACTATGAAGAGTAAGGACAAGAAGAACACTGTGCTAATGAATTCACACCATCCAAATGTTAACACAATGAGACACTTATTACAATGTAATGCACAAGGCCCTCAGTCTGTGGGTGCCAACAATGGTGATGAACATTTTTCTACACCAACTTTGGAACCATTTCATGAACACTCCTAATCATAAATAAGGCAAATATATAAAACTAGAGGGAAAGTAACTGGTCAATAAACTGATTAGTCAAGCAACATACAGCTAACCAGCAATAATACTGATAATCAAATACTGTAAATATTCAAATAATTGTCAAAGCAAAATGTGTACACGTGTACTAAACCAACAGCCTGAAGTCTCCCTAAATACGTTTAACCAATAGCTTTCTAATAGCAGACTGAATTTCTCCGTTTACATTTTCATAAATCTGTATATGTGACCTTGAGCTCTGGCAACAGTGATGGGCCACATATTATACTTATTATTTGTGAAAATGTTTAATGCACTTATCTGAACTGAATAATCTGAGTCACAGATTTAAACTTCACACTGAATAATTTTTTGTGTTTGCCAAACTAAAGTTATCATTATGACTTAAGGCTCTGGTAAACCATAACGTTTAAAACTTGTTTTTATTCTGCGCTCCACAGACAGCACACTCTGTATAACAAAGACAGCAGACCTACCTGTTGAGCTGAAGACTCTGATCCAAGAAAAAAAAAAAAACCGAGCTGTGCTGAAAACAAAAACAAGGAAGTCTTCCTCCACTTCACAGATTCAAACACAGGATACTGTTTGTTGCCCTGCCAACTGAACAAGGAAGAAGCGGCAGAGCCCCCAGGCTGACAGGGAAGTGTTATTTACAGCTTATCTGCTGCGTTTTCTTCGCAGTGACTGGAGTCCAGATTCCACCCATTTTTGTTCACTTGTAGAATAATTTCAGATGGCCGTTGTTGCTTTGTTTTCCTCTCCAAACGTGTCCGGGATAAGTAAGAACACCAGGAGCTGTTGTTGTTTTTTTTTTTTTTTTAGTGTTTGATATCGTGTGCTGTTAGTTTGGAAGAAATAAAGAGTCTTTATCGCAAAGTGACCGAAAACAAACTTTTCAATTCCAAACGCGGACCCCGCTGTTCGCCCCTGTACGCGGGAGCGACAGGAGAAGAATAAGAGGAGAGAAGAGTCTCACTGTCGACTCATAAAGAGACGCTTTTTGCCTGCGCGTCCCAGCTAATGCTACGCTGGCTTAAGCTAGCGAGAAGACGTAAACACAGTAAAAACAACACTGGTTCACTGACGTACGACGTAAAACACCGTTAGGACGCAGTTTCCAGCGTCAACATTTGTCTCCGTGAAGCCATTCTGGACGGCGCTGGCGTGTCCTCTGCATTTATAGAAAGCGCCAGATTGTCTTAATTAATCCATATATGTGCGGTGTTTTCCCAGTCCGCTGCCGTTTCACCGCATCCGGAAGCGACAGCTGACCGGACGTGACGTAGGAAGTTTCCATTGGACAATTGAGGCAAACTTGTTGTCTGTGTGAGTGACGTCGTAAAAGACGATACAGTTGAACTTAATTGTTAACTTGTATCGTTAAAGAAATAAAGGTCATCGAAGAGCGCATGAATCATCGAATTACTTCGTAGTAAAGAGTAAGGTAATTAATTCTGATCACTGATAACTCAGGGTTCATCAGCCTTTACTGTCAAAAGAGCCATTTTTAAGCAACTCATATTTGGACCTTATAATCATTATAAAGTCCAAATATGAGTCAGGTGGAGCCTGACATTATAATATAATGGCTTCTCATTCAAGCTATTAGTTGTGTTTCTCTTTATTTTTTCTGCTATAACAAAAGAATTTTCCAATTTGGTCTTTATTAAGATGAGAGTCCCCCTGTTGTGTAGTGGTTTATACATTCGCCTTACAAGCGAAAGGTCCCTGGTTTGATTCCCGGTGGAGACACAAGCCCCCCACCCCGCACCATGGATGGCTGCATTAGGAAGGGCATCCGGTGTAAAACATCTGCCAAATTACCAATGCGGGTTAATCCACTATGGCGAGCCCTGGGTGAGAATACAAGGGAGCAACCGAAGGTACATTTGGTCAGAGACAAAAGATGACAGTCTATGGAGTATAAATTAGTGTATTAACATTAGTAATACATGCACCTTCAGCTGCTCCCTTGTATTTCCCCCAAGGGGTCACCACAGCAGATTAATCCACATCAGTTATTTGGTAGAGGTTTTATGCCAGATGCCCTTCCTGATGCAACCCTTCATGTTGAGGGGGACTTGTGCCCCACCTGGAATCAAACAGGGGACCTTTTGCTTGTAAGGCAAATGTATAAACCACCACACTATGGGGACGCTTCAGGTCTTTAACACATGACTACTCTGCAGTGGGTTATTTCTGATTATTTAGTACTTTCACTTTGCATTTTCATTACAGGGGGACCATGTCTTTGTTGCATTTATGAAATTATAGCGCTTTCACACCTGAAATTGTTGACTGAGAACTTAATGTTATTAGGTAAAACAGATATCGGCAAATTTTACGTTTGGGGATATAATTTACTGTTGAAAAAAAGATGGTAAATTACAATATATATCAGCATATTTTTTGCCTTGATGATATATCGCGGGGTCTTCAGTGAGTCCCACCTCTACAGTGTAGTAAACTGTATACACAAGCAAATATGTTAGCTTACAAATTTTACATGAGTACAGAGGATGTTGAAATTACTCTTTTACTCTTTTGTACAGCACATCTTTGTGTACTTACAGTAAAGCAAAAATTAAATAGCTTTAGGTAGCGTATATTGATGTGTTCAGGATTTTGCTTCCAAGATGGACAAGTGCAAGCCAAATGTTTGTAACTGTTAATGTTCCTACCTTTTGAGCTCTGCTGAGAAATTTTATGTACAGATTTGTGTGTCAGTTGATCTTCTTCTTTCGACTGCTCCCATTACAGGTCAACAGAGCAGATGATCTACCTCCATCTTGCCAGACCCCTTGCATCCTCTTCATTTACACCGAAGCTCTGCATGTCCTCCTTCACAACATCCATGAACCTTCTCTGTGGGCTTCCTCTTCTCCTCCTGCCTGACAGCTCCATCTTCAAGATCCATTGTTCAATATATCCACTAACTCTCTTCTGCACATTTCCAAGCAATCTCAATCTTGCCTCTGACTTTGTCTCCAAATCGCTCAACCTGAGCTGTCCCTCTGATGTACTAATTTCTAATCCTGTCCATCCTGTTCACACTTTGCACCAAATGATGCTGCTGGTTTCCTTTGAAATATTTGTTGTGCTATTTATCTTTTTTCTTTTGTATTTATTATTCTTTACTTGTACAGCTGTGTATATTGTGTATATTGCAGTATATAGCTGCTGGGTTTATATTTTTTATATTTTCTATTTTATTTATTTTTCTATTACTATATCTTACTTCCTATATGCTACACTGAGACCTACATGTCTGCATTTCGTTCATCCTGCAATGGGTCGAGTGACAAAGTCTAAGTCCTGGTCACTCCCAGCGAAATACTTACAATCTGCCATCTCCAGCGCCACCACTTCCAAACCATGCATCATAGCAGGTCTCACAGTTGTCTTGTAAACCTTCCCTTTCACTCTTGCTGCTATCCTTCTGTCACAAAGCATCCTAACACTCATCTCCACCCACGCCACCCTGCCTGCACTCTCTTCTTCATATCTCTTGTGCTCTGTCTGAGCCCAGGTATTTAAACTCATCTACCTTCATTACCTCTATTCCTTTCATCTTCACCATTCAACCTGCCACACATGTATTCTGTCTTGCTTCAATGACTTTCATTCCTCTTCTCTCCAGTGCATACCTCCACCTCTCCAGGCTCTTCCCTACCTGCTCTCAGCACAGATCACAATTTTGTCTGCGAAGATCAGAGTCCATTACCATTGCAAATAAGAAGCGGCTCAGAGCTGATCCCTGGTGTAATCCCACTCCTACCTCACCACTATCTCACTGTCCTTATACATGTCCTGGGACCTGGTCACCCTACCCACAGTGGGGTAATTTCAAGTGTTACAGCAGCAAGATGCTGTTACAGATTCTCTGTTAGACAGATATAAAAGATAGTAAAATGAAAATTTATAAACCTATATGTAAAAAGTGCAATATCACATAAACACTCAAAGTTAAAAACACTACTATATACAAGATATGGGCATAAGATAAACAGTCCAGGTATTAAAGGGAGGAGTTGTAAAATTTGATGGCCACAGGTTGGAATGATTTCCTGTGGTAGTGGAATTAGTCTGCCCAGTGATGTCACTGTCATGCATGGGGTGGGAGGTGTTGCCCATACTCAGGTGTTTTTATTACATGAAAGTGGTGATGCACAACAGTTTAAAGAAACATGTAACGTTGTGCAAACTGGAGAAAAATGAAAGCAGAAAAGTTATATAATTAAACATATCCTGCAATGGTTACATTTTTTTAAAGTGCTCCCAAATTTAATGGTTTGTTGCTTGCACCACACCCTAGCCCTCAAACAATAAAATACAATTAAAATCCACTCAAAACTTTTTGAGTTATACCTCCCATGGACAAATACTGGCAAAAGCATAACCTCCCTGGAGGAGGTAAATACATTTAAAGTAAAACATTCGTTAGGTACACTGGCATTTTCAGAATGATGTACATTATTGGCTGGTACCACTTTAATGTTGCAGCTGTTGATGATTTTAATTATATATTGCTGGGCTCTATCAATATCAAAATAAAAAGTTTCAAATAAATGGTCTGGAGTACAAAGTACATTATTTGCATCCAAAATCTAGTACATGCAGAAAGTAGAATAAGATAGAAATATTCACAGTTCAGTAAATGTACTTCAGTAAATATACTAAGTTATGTTCCTACTACTCCTACCCATGCTGTCATCCAATGGCAATTTGCATCATAGGATTTAGAGTAATCTGGTCCAGTGGCATCGTTGGAGTGCCACCCTATGCCCTTCCAGACACACCCCCCTATTAAAGAGAACTGCGAGTGCTTTACAACTTTTTATGTAGCCCACCTGCCCTTGTAAAACAGGCCCTATATACCCATACCTTGCCGCTTCTGTCTTTGGGATTTCAGCTTTCAAAACAGGTCAGTAGTGGAGACTGGAATCTAACTCGTGCAAATAGCATTACAAACAGCAATGTTTCCTTGATGAACCATAAAGGTAACTCTGGATATCACAGATTATCCACCGTTTTTACAGGAACTAAAAAAACCCTCCAAATTAATATCCGTAGAGTTATAGAGACCTTTCTAAGGTCAGATTTAGACAGCCAAAAATACATAAAATTTTTTAACAGATGTCAAAAGATCTTCTTTCACGGCAGATACTTTGACATGCCACACCAGGAAAGAAAGTAGTGCATTTAATGTGGCTGCATCCAGTGCTTTAATACATCAAAATATTTGGTGTGCACAAAGACTATCAGGGACATCTGTACAGGCCCACAGGGGGCTTAGAGGACATTTAATCAGGCCAGTTCAAACATCTGGGTATACTCCAGGTGTCTAGAGTTTGATTAGTAGACTTCATAAAAGGATATTTTTAGTATCAGAAACAGACTGACAGTTAGATAAAGAAATGTGTCAAACATTTTAATCTTTAGAAAATTGTGAATAATGAACACCAGATTTCAATACCTTTCCAAATGGACCATAACACCTCTGCTCATTACTTGTGTTTAGACTGAATTCATTAGAACACTGCACCAACTGCTTATTTTACACATATGATCAGTGGGGCAGGTTTTTTTTTCCCTCCCTCAACATTCAGTGAACTTTAGTCTCATTTGATGAGATGGGATAAAACTTGCAATTGGTAACTTCACCAAGTGATTGTGATTGAAGGAAAATGCCTGATGTGATCTCTTGATATGAAGACTTCATTATGGTGTACAACTAACAGAATCAATATACAGAACGCAGTGGAGGTCTTCATGACAGCTGCTCTTACAGCATAGTAAAGCACATTGTGCTAGTGTGTGCATTACCACCTGCTCCTAGTGAGTCTGAGAACAATATACCAAGTACAAAAGCTGTGGGGCCACATTATATACAGATGGGCAACCAATTAAAGGAAAAATGAACAGAGTGCCTTAGTACAGCATTAGGCTAACCATAGGAAAAGCTTTGAAGCATTTATTCTCCAAGCCTCTAGAACCATTCAAAAAAGTAAACCCCTCACTGGGTGTTTTGGTGTCCCAAGCGTTTGGCTGGGCTTGATTTGGTGACTGCAAAGGCATGCTCATACTCATAAACCCCATTCAGTAGCCCCTCATGTTCTAAAGACAATTTTAATAAGAAGGGATAAAGGTGATCACTCAGAAAAAAACTTTGATTTGTTGTGACCCTTCCTTCTAAAGCAGGGGGGGTAAAATTTAGATCCTGTAGACCACAGCCAGCCTTTTAGAGGGTCCATTCTGGTCTACATGATGGCTTTGCAGAGTGAAGAATAGAATGCAATGCTAAACCTAGTGTGAAATACACAAAGTTTTAAGCATCTCAAGATCTAGAAGTTGTTTGAATCTCAAAGTAAAATACTGTACACCACTTTCTGCAAGCAGCATAATCTTAAAATAATCAGCACTGATTTAGCTTATATTAAAACAAATACAAAAGACAAGGGTAAATTAAAATAAACTTTGTGATTTTATTGTTTATACTTACTCTTACACATCATACAATCCTAACTCTTAAAAGAAAAAAAAAAACAAAAACATATCTGGTGGTGTTTCTGGGGGACTGGAGTGCCAAGGGACAAGAACTACACCTCTGAACATTACAGATTTCATCTGATGTCCCTAAAGCTCATATTGAAAGACAGAACAAAATCATCTTCATCTGTCTTTACTTCTGCAGTGAAGCTGAATTTCCAAATTCATCATAACTCACAGGTAAATCATCAATCAAAACCTTGCATGATGAAGACACTGATTATGAAAGGCTTTACTAAAAACATCAAAAATGATCAACACAACAGAAAAAAAATGTTTATGTACTGATAATATCTAGATTATTCAGGTATGGTAGCCCTAGTTGCTGGTGGCAAGTCAAACAGTCAAAAGATTTTAATGATCCAATCAACCCAAATCACATACAAGATAACCGGGCCTCCATCCTCTGCTTAAGGACACTAAATATCAGGACCTGTTAGTCTGATGACGACATTGCAACTTACTGTGTGAATTATGGTGGTTTACATTCAAACTGCTCACATTTATTAAGAAAAATGGGTTGGAAGGTTGTGGGCATTGATATGAGCAGTCAATAGAAAACAAGTGTAAACCATGAAAACCTCTTGATTTTCATAGCTGAACAATCATCCTAAGACTTCAGTGAAAAGACAATAAATCTGTAAAGGAAAATTGAGCTTGTATGCAATAGTTTGTAGTCAAGAACCCAGCAAGTCTGAGAATTCTGTAGATATAACACACCAAACTGCAGAGCAGCACCAACCACAAGTCCCCCTAAAAAAATTCTCGTCATCACTCAAGATAAACACCTTCAATTAAAACTTTCCACTAGAGGTGTGATGGAGGAAGAAGTCAAATCACAGTCGTCCTAGGTTACCAACTTATCCCCAGTAAATAGTCTTCATGTTGGCATGCCAAGTCATCATACTAGCCATTTGCACGTTCAACACCAACACAAAGACTTGTTAAAGGCTAATTTTCCAATCAGAAGAGCCGGAAATAAACTCATCAAGGCCCATCATGTTGGGTATACGAGCAAAAATGTCATTCACATCCCACGCATTCTGCGTTGGCTTATTTTGAAAATGCATAACCCTGCAAATTCCTTGCAACTTTTCTACAGCGCTTTCATAAATATATAATGAACCACATCAAGCAACATTTACAGGGAAAGCTTAATAATGAAAAGACTGAACCTCAATTGCTCCTCTATTTCTCACAAGGGGCTTGTTAAACTTTCAGTAATATTGCTATGCTACAGATCAGTAACAGGATAAAAGCACTGAATGAGATACTCTGTCATTCAGCAACATCAATATAGCTTGGGGGGGCTGGTTAACAATGCGACTAGTATTGTAAAATAGAAACCATGGTGCCTGTCGGGGATACTAGTAGTTTAGCCAGGTACTGAAAATACCTTTAACATTAAATGTAAAAACCTGTAAATAAATGAGGAAACAAGATGGGGACATATCAGTGCTAGTTGCAGCACATTTCTTGGATAAGTATGAAAAGCAATGTAATACACATAGTACTATTTTTCACCTTAATCCCCCCACTTTTATTACCTGGCAAAAATCTACATTAAGATTATACTATATGAATAGGTGCCGTATGGTATTTACATTTGGAAAAACAATGGTAGAGTCCTGTTAACATGAACCTTAAGGTTCCAGCCATGCATTGTGCTACTGCTGTGTGGCTTTTTATACATTCCAGCTTCATTTCAAACTGTGCAGTCACAAAACAGCAACTCACACTGGACTGCGCACATGCATGTGGGTTGGATCTTCCTAGAAGAAGCTAGCTAGAAGCAGTCTTCGCTTTAAGGACTCGTCTGAATCTGAGCACACTGTAAAAGCACAGCAAGCAACTTTGTAGCACTGTGACAAACGTTGAGCAGAACGCATGTCTATAGAGTAACTGCAACCCAGGTCAGTTTTCATTCAGCATGTGTCAGTGGTCTGCTGGTGGTTGGAAAAACACGGAGCTTCGTTCTGACTCCATAGAACATAAAAGGTCATTCAAGAAGAGCACACCGCCTTACCAAAACAGAACGTCTTAGCAACTGAACAAGGCAATTTCATCAGCAACCCTGCAAGACAGCTCAAACAAACTGCAAGTGACCCAGATGCTGAACAAAACTGAGTAGGTGTGGCATCTTAGTTTGTGCTCTGCAGTTGACAGTTTGTTGTGCTTCATATTCAAAGCCAAAATAATTGACAGTTTACTGCACAATCTTACTCGTAACGGCTTAACTGGACTTTGCTCCATCACGTCAGAGCTTGTGTGTATTTTTTTCTGCAATGGTTATATAATCAAGATGGACTTACTTAAATAGAATTGAAAAGGTTAAGAGCAAATCACTAAAGATTTGCGGACACATGCTGCCAATCCTCCAGCACAGACCAACCAAACGATAAAAATAAATAGAATGCAATCACACAATTCAAGCTAACTACAATATATTAATATAGATCTTCTGATGTCATACGCTCATTAAAACAGAAAGAAAAAAATAATTCAATCACACTTAAGTCAAGGTTCTTGGTTTCTCTACCCTTTCCCTCCCTGTCTTTTCCCTTCCAATAACTGTTCATGCACCCAGTATCCACACAACTCTATATCAAAGAGATGTATCTGGAAAATTGTGACACCTTGGAGTACTACATGTGGTGACCCAGAGAATAAAAGAAGCTGGGAGGGGAAAAAAAGCCAATTTGACAAGTAGTTGACATCATTTTTCAGTCTGGGAAAAAATATTATATTCCAAAGCCCTTTGAAGGTCTTTCTGATACATGAGGTTGCCCAGTTTCCCCTCAATATTTTTCTGCCATTATCCAGACTAACACATTCCTTAACAGCTGATCCCTGTTTAATTTCATCTACCTACAGGGATTGTATAAAAATAAACTCACACTTCCCCTAAGTTGAAAAAACAAAAAGGGGTAAAATCAAATGCCTGCCCTCCCCACAACAAAACAAATGTCCACCAACCCCCACGGCTCTCTCCCAGCCCTCAAGCAAATATGCACACACACACACACACACACACACACACACTTTCATACAAACATACGGAAACACTCAGTTCGGCTGCAGTCACTAGTGGAGGGAGAGAGGCAGATGCTAGTAAGGGAAATGTCTGGACTGTGGCTGCGACCACACCACCCCACCCCACCCGCCTTAGACTACCATGAACAAATGAAGCCATGATATCAGGTGTTTTTCATCCAAGTCGCCATTGTTCCATTTCGCAAAGTCAGACTTTTTCGCACGCAGTCCTCATAACTTCTGAATTTTTTCAGCCACCACGATAGGGTTCTCCTTGCGTAATTGAGCAGCAGCTGCACTCCGGTAATCATAGGGACAGTCGTGTTTGTCAGAGTAACGATGAATGGCACAGAACAGGTTGCCGCAGCGACAGTCAAAACCTGCAGTAAAAAGAAAAACAGGTCAATTAAACACAGAAGCTTTATTATAGACATCAACATGTGGTTAGGCAATATGGACCAAAAATAATACCTCAGTATTCTTAAGCAGAACACATATACATATTCGATTTGGGGATAGTTTAGTTTCTTTGAATTTGGGTAGTATCAGGTGCTGATGCACAATTAGTGTGTTACCTATAGAAGACATGACCCGAAGAAGACAGGATGACTATACACTACTGTATATAGGGTCAGCAGCAAAATCTAATCTAAAACAAATCAATATTGGTTTAGGCTTATTTGAAACACCTTCAAATGCTTTACCTGCTGTCAGACACCCCTTATAAAAATTTATTTTATTTCACAAAAACATCTGAGTTGCCTACTGCTAACTCCTTAGGTTAGTGTTAACATGTGACTTTGGGGTTTTAAAGGGAAAGTTTGGATCTGAACAACTTCTTCTTCTTCTTTCTGCTGCTCCCGTTAGGGGTCGCCACAGCGAATCATCTGCCTCCATCTCACTCTATCCTTTGCATCCTCTTCCCTCACACCAACCCTCTGCATGTCCTCCTTCACTACATCCATGAATCTTCTCTGTGGTCTTAGGGTTAGGGTTGATCCCAAGTATTTAAACTCATCCACCTTTGCCACCTCTACTCCTTGCATCTTCACTGTTCCACCTGCCTCCCTCTCATTCACACACGTACTCTGTCTTGTTTCTACTGACTTTCATTCCTCTTCTCTCCAGTGCATACCTCCACCTCTCAAGGCTCTCTTCCACCTCCTCCCTACTCTCACTACAGATCACAATGTCGTCTGCAAACATCATTGTCCATGGAGACTCCTGCCTGACCTCATCTGTCAATCTGTCCATCACCATTGCAAACAAGAAGGGGCTCAGAGCTGATGCCTGATGTAATCCCACCCCCACCTTGAACCCATCTGTCACTCCAACCGCACACCTTACCAC
>VUQH01082612.1:0-12175 GCA_015106775.1 Etroplus canarensis | reverse complement strand
AGGATGGAGCTGCCAGGCAGGAGGAAAAGAGGAAGACCACAGAGAAGATTGATGGATGTAGTGAAGGAGGACATGCAGAGGGTGGGTGTGAGGGAAGAGGATGCAAGGGATAGGGTGAGATGGAGGCAGATGATCCGCTGTGGCGACCCCTAACGGGAGCAGCCGAAAGAAGAAGAAGAAGAAGACTCCAGTGCCATATTTTTATTGTTGGACAAGAGTAGTTTTATTTATCTTATTCTGAACTTCAGTGCAGCACCTCACTTCATCCTCTGAACCAGACTATTTTAACTCCACTCCCTTCAAAGCCAATGTTCTTCTGATTGGCTGCTTCTCACAAACAAAAGGTTTGAAGAGCAGGTGGGTGGAGCTTCAGTGCCCACAGTCAATCAGAGCTGTGCACTGACATCATAAAGAATCAAGACTTGAGGAAAAATAAAACCTGAAGGGTAAGCACAAGAGCTGAGAAATGGAACACTTAAAAGCAGTCCCTAGAGTGACCACTAGAGGCTATCTATCTGTGTGTGTGTACTTTACATCTTTGTTTGCATGATTTGAGCCCAAGTATAGGGAAGCAAGCCTTTTCCACAATGGGAGAGTTACATCAGGAAGGGTATCTGGTGCAAATCTGTGCCAAATTGCCTGTGTGGATTTAAATCTTATTTAACTGATAGATTCTAATTTGTACATGTACGTGAGGAGTCTTCTTCACACACAGAAGTTAGTCATGGAGTCCCACAGGGTTCTGTGCTGGGACTGTGCTTGCTTCCCTTATATAATATTATTAGAAAACACTGCATGCATTTTCATTGCTGTGCAGATGATACCCAGCTATATTTATCTATAAAGCCAGATGAAACAATCAATTAGTTGTGTTAAGGTTGAAAAGACCTGGATGGCCTGTAATTTTCTACTTTTAAATTCAGACAAAACCGAGGTAATTTTATTTGGCCCCAAAAACCACAGAACCACGGTACCTTAATCAGATGCTTACTTTGGATTGCGTTACCTGGGCCTCCAGGGATACTGAGAGGAATACAGGAGAAATTTTTGATCAGGATATGTCCTTTAATGCTCACATTAAATAAATAGCTTTCTGTGCGGTAACACTAAAATTAGAATCATCTTGTCTCGGAGGGATGCTGAAAAAGGAGTTCATGCATTTATTACTTCTAGATTTGATTATTGTAATTCATTGATATCTGGCTCTTCTTCAAGCTCCCTAAAAAGCCTTCAGTTGATCCAAAATGCTGCAAAGAGAATACTGACAGAGACTAGAAGGGGAGATTATATTTCCTCTATATTAACTTCTCTTCATTGGTTTCCTTTTAAATAATGAATTGAATTTAAAATCCCTCTCCTCACATACATAGTTTTGAACAATCAGGCTCAGGTCCCGTTCTATCCTAAAGCTCACATAGTATTGTATTTTTCCCAATGGAGCACTTCATTCTCAGAAAGCAGGCTTATTTCTGGTTCCTAAAGGTTTAAACGTAGAATGGGATGCAGAGCCGATAGCTATCAGGCCGATCTGCTGTGGAACCAGCTCCTAGTTTGTATTCGGGAGAACCATTCCTTAGTTATGCTGCGATAGGCTTAGGCTGCTGATGGACTTCCCATGACGCTCTGAGCATTTCTTCTCCACCCACCTTGTTTTATCCCCCATGAATTTATCGGCCACTGCTGCTCATCAAAGCACAGAAGTACACTTTTTTTTTCTTTTTTTTTTAACAATAACTGCACAACTATCCAGCCTCGGTGGTCTAAATGATCTCATACATGTTTTATGACCTACTCTGTCCCTGTGTGGCCAAGGAAAGCTGTAGGTTAGGGTTAGAGAAAGATTGTGGTTTTGATTAAGCCTTCCCACCTTTACCAAGAGCAGACTGAATCTCTTATTAAAACACAGATTTGCCAAGAACTGCACGTTCGTTGAAGAGGCCACCTAGGAGTAACCAAGCCTTTATGGACCTTGCTTTGTGCGCTGGAGCACAGTCACACTGGAACAGAAAAGCATTATTACTCTTGCACCAAACTTTATAGCTGGCACAATGTAGCCAGAAATTTGTCAAACCCAGACTCATCAGACTGCCAGATAGAGAAGAGTGATTCGTCACTCCATAGAATGCCTTTTCACTCCTCCAGAGTCCATTGGACTGGCAGCGGGCTTTACACCACTCCATTCAAATTATCATTGTGTTTGATGAGGCAAGGCTTGCATGCAGCTGAAAACCAATGCCCTGAAACTCCTAGCACAGAGTTATCATTATTATTATCTTTTTTTCTTTTGCTGATATTAGTGCTCTGTTACTTTACATGGTCTGCCACTTTGTGGCTGAGTTTCTGTGGTTCTTAAAGACTTCTCCTGCTCGATAATACCACTTAACAGTTGATGGTGGAATATCTAGGAAGGAAGAAATTTCACGAATGGACTTTTTGAAACAGTGGCATCCTATTGCAGCATCACGCTGGAATACAGTGACCTCTTTAGAATGACCCGGTCTTTCATAAATGTTTGTAAAGGCTAGGTGCTTCATTTTATACACCTATTGCAGATGGATGGAATGAAACACCTAACCTAAATTCAGTGATTAAGAGGTGTGGCCCAATACCTTTGTCCATACTGTATCACTCTGCTGGAGTCTATATCACAGCTAATATGGTGTTTGAGGCGGAGTACAAACAGGACAGGCCCCGAGTCCACCATACATCCTAACACAGAGAGACAGACCACTGACATCCACACCTGCAGAAAATGCAGAATCACTAATTAAGGTTTGAGAGACTGTGGAAGGAACAGAACACAAACAGAGGCGCAGGAAAAACATACAAACTGCACACAGAAAAGTGTAATTTGGTCTTAGTCACGTTTCCTTTCAAAAGTTATGAAACTTTGCTGTATCTAAATGAAATTTGGGGGGATATGGTTTTATTTATAACACACAAACATATTCTTATTTGAATCTTTATTTGTACCTGAAAACATAAATGTATTAGTGCCATGCACAGTTGCTTTCTGCACAATATGTACATAGAATCATAGTTTACATTTATGTCTAGATTTCTACGGTACCTGTCACATGCTGCCCTTTTAAAATTGTTTTATTGTATATTATTACTTTTATATGTAGATTTTGTATTATTTGGCATTCATTGTGGACAGCAAAGTAAGCATATCATTGCACAGGGAAATGTGTTTCCTTGCTGTGCATATGACAATAAAACTGGATTTGATTTGGTTTGATGAATATGCACTGATTTGTAGATACTGAGTGTATTTGTGGGGGCACAAAATCATTTAAACATCCAACTGAGATTACAATAACTAATATACAACTATAATTGGAGTATTTTAAAGGCTTTATTTCTCCCATTTAAAGCTACTTATTCATTTTTCCTTTTATAGAGTTATTTTGTTTCGCAAAGTCTTTAAAAGCTGAACTCTACAGTTACTCCTAAATCTGCAGAATTCTTGTTATTGGAGTTTTTTCCTTTCAGTGTTTACTTGTTTTATGCTGCTGGTTTCTGATCTCTGTGATCTACAAAGTAGTGGGTTCATGCTAGGTCACAGCAGGGTGCAAAACAACTCATCCACTATCAGAGCTTCTCTTAAACACTTATCACTGCACAATCTGTTCATCTTCATACAGTTTTTAAAATCAGATCACTTTGTGTCTGAGTGTCTGTGTGATGCTCAGGTTTGATAGGGTGTTCTAGCAGAGTGGAAAGAGATGAAAGCTAAATATAGAAGCAGGAAGTTATTGTATAACATACTAGAATAACTTCCTCCAAATACAAATCAGCCAGAAGCATGAAAGAAGAGAGGAAGGAAAGCCAGAGGAAGAAGTCTTGTTTCCTTCTCTCCTTTATATGCTTGTTGAAATCACCTGGAAAACTACACTTCTTTACATTTGTTTGAGCTGAATAAATATGTGAACATTTGTCTGTCAAATGAAGTCTGATACTTTGCAGAGGATATTTTAAATGGAATTTGCTTTTTTCTGGATTTGCTGGACCTGCAAAGTCTCTCAAGGTCAATAACTGCCAGAGCTGGACATTTAGAGTCTAAGTACCAGTGTCCATGTCCAGCCAGTCTTTCATGGCAATATCCAGGGCTAAAAAAATGAAGCAAAAAATGAAGAAGAGCCAAAAACTGCAGTTCCTCCGATGGCCACTTGAGGCTGGAGTCCACCCCCGTAGGCTCCCATATTAAAATGCCAAACTTTACAGCAAATCAACCATGTTTACAGCCTGGTACATAAAACAGCTGTGGTCTCTATGGACAGTTTCACCCTCTGTCAAATCTGTACGGTGGGTGAATTTTTTCCATCATCACTCATCAATTTGGATTTTGTTAAGGTCAAAAGTTAAGGGTGTGGCAGTTTTGATTGACAGGTCCGCAGACATTAGAAGCTGTAGTCGACAGCTGTTTGCTATGCCTGCTACACCTCATCTGCTAATGCAAATCACCGAATTAGACCTCTTGATTGTGATTGTACAATTAATGCCCTTTGAAGTATTTTATGGCATTATCTCGTAGACAACAGGGTTTGTTTAAAATCACAGCCTGTCCAAGAGGTTTGGTTTGCAGTTTTGCAGAGCAAAATTTTAGTATTCTACTAATCTGTTACTCAACACTAATTAGCAAGTATTTGCAGCTGTGCTTTGTACTTGTTCAGTTTGTGAATACAAGTTTCTAGTATTAGCTTATAAATTAGCATTCCACTCCTTTGGTACAAATGCAGTAACTCATGGTTCTAAAAACAACAAGAACATGGCAGCAACTAAAAATGGTAACAATGAGTCCAGAAACCAACCATTTCCATCTTTGATATACAGTCTCTGTTTTTAAGAATCCAATCTGGAAACAACAACAACAGTGACGAATATTGTTAATGATTGTTACATGCCTTTTAGGAGTTCATGACCTTTGCGTAACCTATACTGGATTCTGGGGCAAATAGTGTGGATTTTTAAAAATACTTTTCAGACCTTTTTAAAAGATAAAATTACAAGGAAAAACTCAATTCCTGCACATTCCCTCCTGTGCAGTCAGTCCAGATCTGAGGATGACTCATTTTTAATAAAAACAAGTTTTCAGTTTGTTGTCTGCCTTAATGAAATGTTTGGAAAGAGGCATTGTCTGTGTTGTAATAACACTTTATATGAGTCATTGATGCCAAGATTTCAAATATGGGAATTTCCTTAAGACTTGGTGTCTCTGTAGTGTAGAGTTTTACACGTACAGTACACCTTACAAGCAAAAATGTCCCTGGTTTGATTTACCACTTTTTCATATAAAATTTTACCATCTCTCCTGTAAATTTGCAAATTGTAAATTTGACTTTGATCTTGAAATTATTTTTTTTTTCTCTGAAATTTACCTCCCTCACCCAGCACCCCCTTTTCCTATTTTGCCTTCAGTGACTCTAATCTGCTGCTATAGGTGATGCATTTCTTTCCTTTCGAAAAATATATCGGCTATGTATTTAACTAAACCTATTCAGAACTAACCTGGGTTGAGAACTATACACTCAATGCAAGGAAACAAAAAGAGGCAGGAAATCTTTGTCGTCTATTATCAGTGTTGCTCTGTCAGCACATACCTGTACACGACGACGCAGCTTTCAACATCACCATCACTTCCGGGTTTAGTTTTGGATTGCAAATCTTCTGGCTCCTGTGTGAGACAGAGTTAAATAATCAGTGCATCAGACATCAGTGTGTTCCTGTTCCTTCCTCCAAACAAAGATATGGAGCGAAAACCAGCGTAATATATGACTGATCTCTAGGTCTCTGTGTGTAAATGAAAAAAAAGGTTTAACTTTTATTTCAAGTGAGTTAAAAAAAAAAACTAAAATAAATGGTTATATTTATTATCAGAATAAAAGTCTTAACATTTGTTTTCATGCCTTGAATTATGTCCCTGTATAAATCACTCCTGTGTGTGCATGTTAGCACATCAGTGCTGCTATAACAAACACACAGAAGCCTAATGAAGATGGATGAGACAGCACACACACTTCTCCTGGCTTCCTGGTTATTGATGAGCATGAGGGGTCAAAGGTTAAAGAAACACCAACTGTGAATAGATGCATGTATGTATGTAACTTACTTTTGCTCCTTTGCTGTTAAACATGTCCAGGATCAGTTTTCTTTTTAGATTTTCATATAATCACTTTTATTTTTTCCACATCTTTTTAAATTTTCATACTTCTCCTTTTCTGCCTCAATATAAATATTTAACTATGATTTTACTGGAAAACCTCTTATCATATCAATTTCTTCAATTTTTCTGATGTATTTACAGTATTGTGCACAAGTTTAGATGCTAAAGGAAAAGATGCTTTTAAAAAAAATAGAAAGTTTAAATTTAAGAACTCATTTCCACATTGCATTCATGTCATCCTTACTAGCTTTTCAATGTATAACTAAGGCCTGTGGTTATTTTCAGGAACAGTAGATCTCTCATTTTAAAAAGAAAAAAGACTGAATTTGCTTCTCATTTTAGCCGGCATTTTGTCTGCTCTAGCTACAAAGCCAGTGCTATCAAAGATGGTTGGTAACTCCCTCTTTAGCTGACTTTTGGAGCTGACTTTTAATGCTTCCAGTGGAACTGTTTTAAAATGAGAAATCTGCAGGATCTTGAATTGGCATGTTATGGCTACATATATAAGGTAATACTAAAAGACAAGAGGCAAAAGCTGCAGGCATTCAAAAACTCCATGTGAAGTATAACGATATCACAGCCATCCTATCAAAACCTCTGGGAGCGTTTTGGTAATCCCCTTTCTAGATAAATGGATACAGATTCCCAACATAAATTTTTTAACATCATTGTTCCATAAAAACTGCATGTCTAGATTAGGATTTAAAGGTTTTTATCCTGACCCCTAAATCTTACACATTGTGGGTCAGTCCAGGGTCTGGACACAATCAGTGTTCACACGAAAAAAAAAAGATTTCATCATGTACACCTACCTCCATCTTTATTATCATAATGAGAAGAGATATGCCTACCAGCACACGCCTGAAACTGCCATTTCTCTCTCTAAAAATGTCTCTGATGTATAAGATGTCTAGACAACAGGTTATTACAGAAAAAAACACGAGGACAAACAACTACTAGAATTTTGAATCATAACCCTTGTAATGGGGGCAGCTGTGGCTCAGGAGGTAGAGTCTGTCATCTTCCAACAGGAAGGTTGGTGGTTTGATCCCTGGCTTCTCCAGTCCACATGCTGAAGCATCCTGGGGCAAGACACTGAACCCCAAATTGCTCCCGATCCATCTATCAGGGTGTGAACATGTGCACAATGGTTAAATGCACTTAAAGGCATAGAATAAAGCACTGTATGAATATGTGTGTGAATGGGTGAATGCAGCTTGTAGTAAAAAGTGCTTTGAGTGCTCAGTTAAGAGTAAAAAAACACTAAATAAGCAACAGTTCATTTAGCATAATATTACATTTAGCTCTTCAAGTGAATGCTATCGTATTGCTGTAGATGTTTGTAGATACAGTATATGGACAAAAGTACTGGGACACACCTCTTTATCATTGCATTCAGGTGCTTAATTCATTCGCATTGCCACAAAAATCAAGCATCTAGCCATGCAGTCTGCCTTTACAAACATTTGTGAAAGAATGGGTCATTCTGAAGAGCTCAATGAATTTGAGCGTGGTATTGTAACAGGACACCACCATCACAACAAGCCGGTTCATGAACTGTCTTCTCTCCTAAATATTCCACCATCAACTGTAAGTGATATTAATGCAAAATGGAAGCGTTTAGGAATCACAGCAACTCAGCCACAAAGTTGCAGACCAAATAAAGTTACGCCCACCATAGATTTAAACAGTTTCCCCCTGGGATTAATAAAATATTCTGATTCTTATTCTGAATGTCAGGAAAAGGTATACACCATGCTCTGGGGTCCATTCCTTAATGTGCTGAACTAACAAATCCAAAGCAGAGTAATTATAGTTTTGTATTTTCTAATTAGTTTAAATTTTTTTTCTTCATTTTGAGTTTCTGGTTGCCATTCAGTTTACTTTCAGTTAGTTTCCAGAGCAGGTTTTCACATTTCAGTTTAGTTTTTATTGTTTGAAAATATTTAATTTTTATTAGTTTCAGTGTTTCAGTGTTTCAGTTTTCTTAATCATTATAATATGGATGGTACCTGTCAGGACGTTTTGATTCAGTTAGACTGTTAAGACGTTCATGTTACAAGTTACAATACAAACACAACACTTTGTGAAGGCAGTTGTCTCTCTGTCATGTAGAGATCCTGCACTCTCAATAAACTAATGCACCAGAATCTCATTAGACAGATTGCCTCACCAAACTGACAAACAACAATACCTGTATATTCTTTATTTGATTTTATTTTATTTTTTAAGGACACAATATTGTTTTAGTTAGTTTTATTTATTTTTTTAAATCAAAAGTCTAGTTTTTATTTTTATTTCAGTTAAAGTCTTGATGTGCTGGGCCTTTCTTCTCCACCCACCTCTTTTCACTCCCCATGCATTTATTTGCTACTGCTTCATGTCATTAAATGTTGTCTTCTCTCTCCCGTAGTCTGTGTCTCTCTTTGCTCTCTGCTCTCTCCCCTCATCCCCAGCTGGTCAAGACAGACGGTACCCCACCCTGAGCCTGATTCTGCCGGAGGTCTCTTCCTGTTAAAAGGGAGTTCTTCCTTCACACGGTCGCCGAGTGCTTGGTTTTAGGGGATCATCTGGTTGTTTGGGTTTTCTCTAACACTGTAGGATTTTGACCTTACAGTGTAAAGCACACTGAGGCGACTTTTGTCGTGAAGTGGCGCTATATAACTAAAACTGAATCAAAATGAATTGAACTCATCTCATTTAATTTAGTTACTTTTTTAAAGCTTAGTTTTAGTTAACTAAAATAATCTTGAGACACTAATCTGACTGCATCACCAGCGCATCATAATAAACCTCATATTGTGGGCAGAGAGGCAAAGGTCAGGACAGTCCAGATACATTAAGTGAGACAGAATCTACAACAGGATCTCTCTGACTATGGTTCATTTTTGCTTTCATGCTGCGACCAGTTTTGACCCAGAAGGAAACTCTGACGTTAAACCACGTTTGCAGGGACAGTCATGGTAAAGTTAGATAGAAACACAGTCGTCTGTAGCTGTCACTTCAAGTGTGACTTTGACCAGACTGGACAGACAATTCATTTGAATAAAAGAGTGAGCCTCTCAGCTTTTACATTTTCTGACCATCTTTTTAAAGTAAGGTTCAACTTTCTTCTTCTGCACACTTTTTTTTGTGTTTTTGGTGCTGTAAAGGCCAAGAAAAGAAAAGCCCAGAAGGAGTTTTGAGGACAGATTTTGACTTCACTTTTAAACACTGACTTTGCCAAAATTGTTTGCTATTTTATCTCAGTGTGGATTTCTTAAATCTATCCGACCTGGCCTGTAATATAAAGAGCATAACATATTTTTGTTTAACTTGGAAACAGCACACAAGTACACCAGAAAATATTTGTTAAAGTAACTTGATTTAAAGCTGGAAATGTCCTGTGAGCTGCAGGGTAACCACATTATTCATCTCTCTGTCTCTCTCTAGATGCCTGTGGTCCACTCCTCCGAAACTCCTCATCCATCCTCTTCCTCCTCTCCCTCATCTCTCTCTCTCTTTTCATCTCCTATCTCATCATCTCATTCAGCTTGCATTTTACTAATATCCGACCAAAAATAGCTGCGGCCTGACCAGCCAATTCTCCTTTTTACTGAAAGATGACTACTGTGTGTGAGTGTGTCTGTGTGTGTGTGAGTGTGTTTGTGAGGGAGAGAGAGAGAGAGAGATACCCTGCCAGCTTTTCATTCCTTTTTCTTCCTGACCACATATGAAGAAAGCTTATTATAATGGAGCCCATTATTGAGGCTTAGCAGAGGCCTGATCACTCGTTTTGAGGATGGTTGTGACTTGTGTGTATGTGTGGCCATGCATGTCTTCATTTGTGAGGACCATTGTGAATTTTTAGACATTAGGAGGACATTTTTGGAATGTGATTGTCACTTTCAGACAGACCTTGCTGTTAAGACTTGGTTTTAGGATCAGGATTATAAAGGAACCAGTTATGTCACAGAGGGTCCTCACAAGGCTACAACCTTTTATGGGTGTGTGTTAGCTGGATTTTCCCCTGGTATTCACGGTGAATGCAAAAAACATTAAAGTGTCAGGCGGCATTATCGTAATTGCCGTTTTAGATCTGATTCGATACAGACCTCTCTGGGGAAATTTTGAGAAATGTGTGTGTGTGTGTGTGTGTGTGTGTACATTAGAGAGAAGGAGAGTCATGGTGATCCAGCTGGGAAGCTGACTAACTGATTATCGTTATGATTTCTGGGAAATGAGCAGCATTAGTGAACACAGAATAGGTGCGTTTATTGCTAATTTGCAGTGTTTTATTATTATCGTTGGATTGTGATAAATTAAGTGCACAGTGTGTGTTAGTCGTCTTTGAATCATCAGCTGTGTTTAGAAACATGTCAGTGAAACACAAGATGAAGTGGCTGCATTACTTTGTGAATGTTCAAGTAACTTCCTGGACCTGAATTAAATTAAACTTTACGTTTTGACTCTTGTTTGACTCTTGCAGTTAATTTAGACATCAAGGTTTCAGGAATTTATGGTGCTGCCAGACACAAAGTCTGCTTTGAAACTAAATGGTGGGTGGTAAGTGCTACAAAAATGTTTTTTTCTTTTAGCTTTATATGTTTGTCTTTGCCAGTTTTGTCTGTAGTTCTTCTGTTTCGTTGAAGCAGCAGGTGATATCGTGGTCTTCATTAGCTTTCTCAAACTAAAACATATCATTCCCGTTGTTCACACTGAAAAGACACGTTTATAGTCTCATCCCAGGTTTCAAACTAGATATGACTCCTGTCTCCCAACTCAGGGTCAACGCCTTTACAGGATAACCCGGATCAGATCCTGGTGAACTTGAGAAACAAGCTGATGTGCTGAAGAAATTTGATTTTCCTGCATGATCGCTTAATGCGTTAAAATCCGAAATAAGAACATGAAGTCTAGGGAAAAAGCCAGATTTTTTTCTGGATCAGATCCAGATTCATTTTTATTTCTATGTCTTTGTGTGGACCAGGGCTTTGTTCACTACTTGGTAGGTATAAAATTACACAGTGAAGTGATATTTATCTCATAGATATAAATTTTCACCAATTTTAACATTTTTCCCTATAAGCTCTGGAAGTACAATTCACATTTTAGCCAGAGAGCTGAAATTAAATAGCAACCTACTACTCCTGTGGGGGTGTATACCTGCCAAGTGTGGTGAAGCTTCTCAAAATCTGTAATGAATTATTGTGGTGACGCTTCAAATTTCTACAACTGACGTGACAGACCAGGTCAAAACCATAAAAAAATTGCAATCAAAGTTGGCAGCACCGCACATGAACAGTAGTCAAACTGTAGAACTTGTAATCTGTACTACCACTGTTGTGTGTTTGTGACTCATTAAATAAACCATACACAGAGCACTGACCAGGCTCTGTCAGTGTATGTGCTGCAGCAGCGCTTAAGCACAAAAAAATAAGCCCTGCATTATACTCCATGTATGGCTGGTGATGACTAAATGTCTCTGCCTTTCTAGGGAGCAAAACATCAACTGTTTTTGTCTATACTAGAAGAATGCAGTCAGCTCAGGTGTGACATCACTTCCTGCCCTGACATTGGAAGTTCGAGGTAAAAGAAATGCCACATAGTCCTTGAAAATCTAAGTTGTCATTAGTGATGACCCCAACCCGAACCCTAGGCCCTAAGACTATGCCATTTTTTTCCCCCGAAAAGACCTTCTGCCTTTCTCCAAAATATAGCATTAGAGTTACCACCTATGTTGAACTTGACCTCAGAGGTTAATGCTGCCCTAGGACTGTCGGTGCAACAGCCCACTCATGCTGTTGTCATATCATAGCTTTGTGACTTGAGGAAAAGGATGCTGTTGAGAGAAGTTTGTCTTCAGTATTTTCTCAGAGATACGTTTTAAAGAGGGAAGGCTTTTAGAAGTCAGGTGAGATTCTATAAAAGTCAATGACGTCAAGGTAAGGAGCAGATTTTGGTGGATGAATAAATCCATTTCACTTGAGGGACTCAAACTGTGACCTGCATGATGACAGATTCTATCAT
>VUQH01082611.1:0-11621 GCA_015106775.1 Etroplus canarensis | reverse complement strand
GTCAATGAACAACAATCGAAACCATTTACAGTTAAAAATGGCTTGAGGCAAGGAGATCCACTGGCTCCTCTCCTCTTCAACTTGGCTCTCGAGAAAGTGGTGCGAGACATGGGTAAAATGAACAAGCTGAGTCTAGTCCGAGTAGGGCCACTACTCGCATTCGCCGATGATGTGGCAGTCTTGGGGGAATCGCTGGAGCAGGTCTCAGCAACAACAGCACTCTTCTTGCGCTCGGCAACCAAGATGGGACTCACAGTCAACGCAAACAAGACCGAATACATGTGCATTTCCCGTCAACAACCTACAGTGACTCATATCACGGTCGATGGGCACCAGTTCCAGAGGGTATCTTCCTTCAAGTATTTAGGATCGACTCTGACCTGCAATAATGACATCAGATCAGAGATTCGGATAAGAATAACAAATGCTAACAGATGCTACTATGGCCTAAGAAACCTCTTCTCATCCAGACTCCTGTCCACCAAGACAAAATTTACCTTATATAAGTCTCTCCTCAGGCCAATCCTCCTCTACGGATGCGAAGTTTGGGCAACACCGCCCACTACCGAAATTAAACTAGCATTCTTTGAGAGGAAAATCCTGAGACGAATACTAGGACCAGTCTGGAATCCAGAAACTCATCAATTCGAGTCAAGACACAATCACCAGATTTATGAATTGTACCAAGACGCAGACATAATCCGAACCCTTAACAGGAAGAGGCTACAGTGGCTGGGGCGCATAAGAAGAACAGAAACGAGCGAAGCCTACATCGCCCTGATGACTAAACCAAGTGGCAAGCGACCGGTGGGACGTCCCAAGACCCGCTGGCTGGATCGTGTCACGACCACACTAAAATTGATAGACGAAAATGCCTCTCTAGACGACGCCACCGATAGGAAAAAATGGAAAATTATTTGTGATTCCTTGCTCTAAGCCTTAATGGCTTGTTTTTTTTAGCAATAAAATGATGATGATGATGATGATGATGATGATGATGATGATGATGATGTCAGCAGTACCAAAAGAGATAGTTAATCGAACATTAAAGACAAAGATTTTTAGGTTTTACCCAAACACATGAGAGGTTTATCACAGACCTGATGTGCTTCCATGAAGTTTCCTCGTCGGATGCAGGACATTAGCAGAGACTCTGGAGGGGACAACATTGCAGGGACTAGCCAGCTGTGGGGACCTCCACATGGGCAAAACTCCAATTCCACACAACCAGGTGCCGTCCCACTTCCACCATCTTATAAGGTATTAACAATATGTAATAAATCAACAATAATGGAAACGTGTGAAATATTACTTTAAATCATTCTGAAGAACAAATCCCCAGGTTGAAGTCATTGCAGTGAAATATAGATTCATACAAGAATATAAATTACCACTCCTAGAAACTTAATCCTCTGAGTTTAGCAATGAAGACAAAGGCAGAGACAAACACAGAAATACATTCCTCACACAGTTCCTGTTGCAAGATGTAGACTGGTATAATACAAACCAGATCTGTCTTACACAGACCACATACCTGTGTGCATATATATGTATATGACAGAACAGCGTGCATTACCTGATGCACTTGTGCTGACGTCTCCATTATGTTTCTCTATGGAGGAATGTCTTTCTATGCTGTGTCTCCCAGGTTTCCTCCGCCTCCTCAGGCTCGAGTTCTTGTGGAGTCCCAGAGAAGTGACAGTACAGCCGACTGTTGACATCTTAAGAGGACTTTCTGAACCTGCAATTAAATCTAACATCAAGGCTCCAAGAATGTATGCTAACTGCTATCACAAGCATGAACACCCAGTTTTGTGTGAAACTTCAAGAGGCACCCCAGTCAAACATTTATGCATTTCAGTTGAAATTACGTTCAGAAGAATAAAACAAATAAGTAAAAGAAATCCTTAACTCACCATTTTCCCTGCCCTGGTTGCTTGTGATGATCTGCAGCCTCCACTGAGCTTCAGCAGTGCGTTTGGACAACCTCTGCAAGCGCGCCCCAAACGACTCAGCAGTCACAGAGCAGCCCAGACTTGCCGCCGCCTCTGCGTCTCGAGGCAGTGCTCTCCCTTCCTCCTGTCCCTCCTGCTGACCTACCACACACATTCCCTCCAGCCCTTCTTTTAACAGCTTTAGAAATCCCTCCATGGCAGCCCCATCCACCAGAAACCCCCTACAGCCCTGGATAAAGTGTCCAAGGTCCAGGTGACTAGCATGGACCGCTGTTGGACTTGAACACAGCTTTTGCCTCTCTTTTCTTCTGTCCTCAGTGTCATCCATCTGTTCTTTGTTTTCTGAGTCTATATTTTTGCTTCTTGTATTTGGAAAGCAAGTGTCATTCCCTGCATTCTGACTGGAGTTTGAATCTTTCTGAATCTGTTGAGCAAAATCAGTGGTGGAGAGAAAGAGAAGGGAGAAGATGTTCTCTAGAAGTTCCAGGCGGAACATAGCTGGCACAGCCTCAAGATAGAGCTGACACTCAGACAGGTAGTGCTGGAACACCAAATGGCAATCTGAAAAACACCATGAACACAGAAAAACAAAGTCAAAACATCATTAAGAACAACAGAAGAGAGAACAAAATCCAAAACAACCTAGCTGGCTTTATAAGCATGAAAGCTTCTATTTTTGGTACAAGAGCTCAATCAAGAAATTATGTAGAAGGAGTGGAAGTTCTTGTTTTGAATCCCAGTTCGATCGTTACTGTCCTTCCCCGTTCTTTCCCTAACAGAATCAGAATACTTATTAATCCTGGTGGGAAATACTACCATAGGGAATTTCCTGTATTTTTGTTGATTTTTTCAATAATTTTCACTTCCACTTTCTACATTTTTGCCAGTATAATAATAATAATAAAAAAAGACATTTCTATCATCTGTTATCAAAGTAAAGCTTCACTGCATAAAAGAAAGACAGCCTCTGTACCTTCTGAGGAAGCTGAGATTTTGTTTTGGTCCATTTCTGCATCTGAAGACTGGTGCTGCTGCACGGGCTCACACTTGGTGCAGTTTGAGTATTTATGGGCATTCACACAGAGTGCATAAATGGCATACTTCATGGCACAGAACCCCTGGAACAAAACTATGTTTCTTTGCACAACAGGGCTGAGAGTACCGATTGCCCCAGTGCCCTCTGCAAGAAAAATAAAAACGAGTCACGTCCACACTTAAATACTATGCACTATAAATTCATTATTCTTTACTCATTTAAACAAAAAACAAGAAAATGCATAATGCAAACCTGCTTCTGGTAAATGTGGCAGTTGCTGTAATAGTTCTAATATCCTGCGTTCTTCAAACTGAGGTAAAGGAGTCAGAGAATGCAGAATGTAGAGGGCAGAGTGACTGTCCAGAGTGTGAAGCTGTGCTAGCAATGCATCCATGGAAATCTCTCTGGAGAGACAAACCACAAAACAAGTATATTTAAAGTAAGTGATGAGGTAGGAATTAGATGGCAGTTAAATAAAAAAGCAAATGCTTACAGATTGTTGTTTTTGCACCATTCAAGTATTCCAAGATGAGATGCCAAAAGATTAGCAAACTCCTGCAGAACAGAGTCATTGGCAGCTCCCTGAAAGTGTAAAAACAGTGCATCAGTAAAGCACTACAGCAAATAAATAAAATACATAAAATTAAATCAATGTGCTCATCTGTCACTAGCAAATGGTACACTTAACAAGCTTGCGATGATGAGGTGCATGTTGATGTCTGGATGGTAAAATAATGTGGGCTGTGACCTGCTCTTTGTGAAGGATGTTGAGCAGCTTTTGAGCCGAGCTCAGACTGCGACACTGAGTCCATCCCAGCAGCAACAGCAGACGGGACAATGGTTGGAACTCCAACTGCAGCAAGTTTTTCAGCTGACTGAATTCTTCGTGTTTAATCAGGTCAAGTGCAGTAATCTAGAAAGGAACCAGTCTTATTACATGAATGCATTTCATCACATGCAGTTGGTTTACTTGACTATGAGGATACAGTGCAAGTTATGAAAGCAATAATACTGAAGAATGATTCTGTGCACGTTATTACTCATTGCAGGAATTAACTACTGAACCAGTATTTCCATCATTTTCTTACCAAAACCTGCTCAAGGAAGTGCTTTCCACTACTAAGGCACTCAAAGTAGATGGTCTTCCAAATGGATGGACGGTCCTTGTGGCAACATAAACTGAGGGCAAGCTGCTCTGCTTCAGGAAGTTCAACTAAGAGAGGGATATGAAACAACTTATTAATTCACATCAAAATACAAATGTATTTTTAGAGACTTTGTAAGTAAGAACCAACTGTGCCTCATACTCATTGTTTTATTATTAATGTTCTTACACAAACTTGGTCTTCCTCAATAGCAAAATTGTTTTCATTAGTAAGACGCAGCAGGTTTTAATACAGCCAACCCAAATTTTAAGAGACAAGAAGCTCATAATTTGGCTAAACTGATCTTTATTTAAAAAACAATCAAGGCAAAAAGCAAAAGAAACCAGCAAAAAAGAAACCAAACAGAAAAGAGGAAATCTCCCTGACACCCAGCTGAGTCTGCCACAGCTTTACAGCTGCAGATGCAGAAGTGTGATTAAAAGAGGAAAGGGTAATACTAAAATTTCTCCTCTACCACTATGAGGAGCAGAGGTCCATTTTTAAACTGTAAGTGTCTTATCAGTATGAAAACTTTAAAACATAAAATCAAGCTAACCACAAAAATAGCTCAAAGGGGGAAGTGATTTATAGGAACATGTACAAAGCTGTTTGTCAAACTCCACAAAAGATCTGATTAGAGTAAATGGCTTCATTACTTCTTCAAACTGAAACCAGTAGTTTATTTCAGTTCTGTGGGCATTATACTGATCCTGAGCCTCAAGGGATAATGCAGTTTCTAAGTCACTCTAAACAGTTAAATGTCAAAATATTGCAAAGTTCCGTAAATGGACTACCTTGTGTGGGAGGCGAGCTCCTCAGCAGATGATCTCGCTGCAGCCTCAGAGCAGTGGAACAGTACACCGAGACAAGAGTGTCACATTGAGGGCGAAGCAAGGAGCTGAGGATCCTCTCCTCTTTGAGCGGGCCATCTCTGGCTGCCCACAGTGCTTCACAAAGCGCCTCCAACTGCCCACCGCTTCTATGAGAGCTCCACGGCATCACAGCCAACACAGCATATATCTCCTCCACCCACTCCTCTATGTTATCTGGCCTTCTCTCCGGCTTTCCCAGTTTCTTTATCAAGTGTTGGACGAATGTGTGCTGCAGAGTATGGTCCTCTGTGCATGACTGTTCCTGCAGATGATGACGGAAATAAGGAAAATTAAGTTTTAAAAAAAAAACTGAGATAAAAAAAGATTACATTTTTAAAGTACTTCAAGTCATAACAATGAGATGTTTGATTCTACCTGTAAGAAATGTGCTACAGACTGAGCGAGTCTTGGCTTCTTTTTCTCCAGTAGGGTTAGCAAGCAAGAATCAACAGCAGCAGTTGTTGTTCTTGAAGCCTCTGGCTGCTTTTGCACAGATTGTGAGTCCAAGAAAGCTTGTTGCAACTCCTGCTAAAAGAACATTGTCATATAATTACAGAATAAAAAAGCATTTATCATCAAATGTGGCCTTAGATGCAGACAGCAATGAAATTAAATAACATGAACCTTGAGAATAGTCTCAGGTATGTCCTCTGACCCCAGTTCCTCCAGAAGTAAGAGAAACCCCAGCTCTCTTCTGATACTGGGAGAAATCTAAAGTGAAGAATGAAAAGACATAAAGCACTACACTGCTATGATACTGTTGTGCAGTGGTGTTTTAAATACATTTTACCCTAGATAGC
Source organism: Etroplus canarensis (assembly GCA_015106775.1). Lineage (NCBI taxonomy): Eukaryota > Metazoa > Chordata > Actinopteri > Cichliformes > Cichlidae > Etroplus > Etroplus canarensis. Next base: position 5,813 of record VUQH01082611.1, on the reverse strand, counting down.
TAGATAGACAGACAAATAGATAGATAGATAGATAGATAGATAGATAGATAGATAGATAGATAGATAGATAGATACTATCGCTTGTTATATATTGACTTTTGTGACAATTACCTGTTCTTCTGTCCATTTCTCCAAGACCTGCAGCCAAAACCAAGCCAGTCTGTGTGGACTGCCCACTGACTCCCATCTACAAAAACATTAATGACATCCAGTCATTAAAAGAACCTCAAATAAAAATATTTACATGCCCTTTAATTCTTATGATAATTGATTTGGGACTCACTTTAAACTGTAAGGATGGGAGACAATAGCCTTGATTATGTCCCACAAGTTTTCTGAAAGTTCTCCCTCAGAGTTAACCAGCTGTGGCACACAGGCCCTCGCCAGCTCCCACTCTCCATGCTGCAGGCACCTCTTGAAGTACTCAAACAGGTCCTGAAGAGAGGTTTCGGCTTCAGAGCCAAAGGGATGCATGGTCACTTTCACTGTGACACTTCTCTGCTTAGTAGTCACACCCGAAGAGGCACCCTCACTACCATGTAGCCAAGGAGAACCCCTGAGCTTTCTTTACCTGAAAAACACAATGAAATTTAGTTTGAAATTGTCACAAATATTAATAGTAATAGCACGTTTGTTACAATAGTCCTTAAGCCAGCATCGCTTTCCTCTCTTTAAACGGCTATTGGATACAACCAGGTGACAACCTGTGTACTCTAGTTAAGTTACATTCCTACCCATGCTGCCATCGAGTGGTGTTGGGTATTGTAAAATTAACAATGGTACTAGTGGTCTTTTTTCTTTTTTTTTCCAAAGGGAGGTTTCCATTGCTACCCCATGCCCACCCCAAAGCTATTTATCATCCATCCATTTTCTTCCACTTATTCCGTTCAGGGTCGTGAGGAGGTGCTCATGGGGCACACCCTGGACAGCCTGCCAGTCCATCACAGAGAGACAGAACCATTCACACATAGGATCAATTCAGAATTGCCTATTAATTCCCTTTGCATGCCTTGGGACTGTGGGAGGACGCCAGGGTACCTGGAAAGAACATGCAAAGGGTCCAAGCTAGCCAGCTGGTGGATTCGAACCCAGACCCTATTGCTGTGGGGAAACAGTGGAAGCAATCGCACCACCATGTTGCCACTGTTCATCACGGTACTCATTAATTATTGTGTTTAAAGGATGAAAAGACTAGTATAAAATTTGCCCATTCTTTTACAAAGTAAATTATGTATGGTTTACACAAGCAAAGAATGTAAACAAAGTTTGCAATGAACCTCGAAATAAGGTTTAAAACATATATTACAGAGTATTCCACATTCTTAGTTTTCATCTAAGTCTTGTAACAAGCTTGCTTTTTAAAAGTGATAAACTATCACGGAAGATGAATTCTGATTTTCTTTATTGATGCAAATCAAAACTAAAATTTGCATTGCAAGAATGGAAAACTGCGAACTTTTCCAAGCAGCTGCACCTTTAATTAACTCTACAAATTCTACAAAACGTACGGCGTAGCGGGAGAAACGTGGGACAAACAGCTTTCTGGTGCCCAGTCAGAACCATTAATACGACTTCAAACAATGTTTTCCTCTTCGATCTTCCGATGCCATCTCAGTTATTCAACTAGTTAGCATTTGCGTTCGCTAGAAATCATGCTGAAAAGAGTCGGTTAACGTCATGAACAGCCAGCAGGCGCGTATCTTCACACTCACATGAACTGTTCAGAAGTTTGTTAGAAGTCTGTGAAGTTACTTACTCATGTCCTTGGCCTGTTTCAGTCCAGACCGGGTAAAATTTACTCCAAGTTACGGCTTCATCCCGACCTGTTATGCTAGCTGTAGACAGGCTGAGTAACGAGGGTCATGTGACAAAATCAGCTGATTCTCCCAAGCTGGTTGGTCAAAGGTTGGCACGAGGCAAGAGGAGGGCGTTACTGATTTATTTTTTTTTAAGCCGATGCCTTCAGGTGCAGTGGGAAATACAGCCCCCTGAAATAAATATTAATATAAATTAGAAGAGCAGGAGCGTTTCCGGGATTTTTAAAAAATGGAAATGTACTGTTATAAGTTTCGTACACATACTAGTGTTGCACAACAGTTTAACCATATGTTTACTGCTGCGTAACTGAATTCATCTTCAGCTGCTCCCAGACATTTTCCCTCAAGGGGTCACAGTACCAGCCACATCAGTAATTTGGCAGAGGTTTTACACCGGCCGCCCTTCCTGAGACATTCTTCCATGGTGAGAGGGGCTTGTGTCCACATCTGGAATTGAACCAAGGGCCTTTTGCTTGTAAGGCAAATATGTAAACCACCACACTATGGGTATATTGTTACTGAAGTCGCTTAATAGCATAGGTTATGAATGTAAATACATTTAAAGTACTTAAAGTAAATATAGTTATGATGTGAGATAAGATAAGATAAGATAAGATAAGATAAGATGAGATAAGATGATGCAATGATTTGCAGCTTGCATAAACCAATATTTTATTCACAAAAGAAAACTGAAAACTTATCAAATGCTGAACGTGAGACATTTTACTATTTCTTGAAAAATACTAGCTCTTCTTGAATTTGATGACAGCAGCCCATCTCAAAAAAGTTGGGACAGAGCTATGTTTTTAAAATACTACTGTGTAGCCTCACCTTTTATTTTAACAACAGTCCATAAATGTCTTGATGCATGCTCAATCATCCAGGTAGGTAAAACTTCCAAAGTTGATTCTGTTCATCTGGACGTAAAGTTTCCGTGGGAGAGACGTACTAGCTTTAGGCCAAAATTTTGGCAAGGATTGCCTAAAACTAGTACGTCTCTCCCACGGAAACTTTACGTCCAGATGAACAGAATCAACTTTGGAACAGTCCATAAACTTCTGGGTGCTGAGGAGGCCAGCTGCTGGATCTTTGGAGGAAGGATGTTGTCTCATTTTTGTCAGTTTCAGTTCCTCAACAGTCCTGGTCTTCTTTGTTGTATTTTGCATGATGCGCCAAATATTTTCAATTGGTGAAAGGTCCGGACTGCAGACAGGCCAGTCCAGCACCTGGACTTTCCTATCATAAAGCTATACTGCACCAACATCACTGCACATTTGCAAGGGCCAGAGTAATTTCCCCCCTGAGATTAACAAAGTATTCTGATTCTGATTAAATGGTTAACATGCACTTGTAGATGGCACCGTGAACTGTGTTCACAGACAACAATTTCTAGACATTTCTGTACAGTGCTGCATGAGGACCCGAAGATCACCAGGATTAAGTATTGGTTTTTGGACGTGTCCCTTGCACACAGAGATGTCTCCAGATTCTCAGAATCTTTTGATGATATTGTGTTCTGTATATTAGAACTAGAATTAGAAATCATTATTGTTGTTGTACAAGTATAAAGAAATTGCAGAGCAGCCACACCTTCCTTTGCAGGGAATAACAGAACAGATAGTTACACTGAACATAATAAACATAAGCACAAAAAATGTATATACATATGATAGAATATTCAAAGGTTTTGCAATTTTATGCAGAGGAACATTATTCTGAAGTTGCTACACAATTTGTAGATGCAGTTTCAAGCAGATTGTTGAACCTCTGCCGATTTTTACATCTGAGAGACTCTGCCTCTCTCTTTCTATACACATTCACATTACTGCCCTGTTGCAAATTCACTTAATTAGTTGCAACATGTTCCTCCAGCTGTTACTTTTTTAGTACCACTTACTTTCCCAGCCTTTTTTGCACTTGTCCCAACATTTTTGAGATGTGCAAATTAAAGATCAGCTAGTTTTTTCATGAAACAGTAAAATATCTCACTTTCAACATTTTATAAATTTTATATGTTCTTTTGAGAATAAAATATTAGTTTATGAGATTTGCAAATCATCACATTGTGTTTTTATTCATATTTTACACAGCGTACCAACCTTTCTGGAATTGGGGTTATATTTTCCATATCTGTAATGTAGATCTAGGGTTTTATTATACTAAGCACCATATATTTTCATTATGTTAAAAGTTAAGTAGCCAATGCTGGTTCCAATTATCAGAACGATTACAGAGTCCATGACAAATTAGTGATTAATGCTGGTTGGAGGGCCACCATTTGAATGTTTACCTAGAGCCCTAACAGACTCTCAAATCATCATTGCCGATAATATTTTATTTCTGCTTAACAAATAAGGTTAGTATAACTATCTCTAAATGAAGCACTTGTTTAATCACTATAAATACACAGATCAGAAACAGTGAGAGTCTAGGGTGAACCATTGCCGGTGAACGCATCAGCCTCAGGTTGATTAAACTAAGTGCTTTATCGCTAAAATCGATGTTTAGGAGCTCGGACCACAGAGAAAAACAGGATTTGTAAGGCGACAGTGGAGAGATCTGCCAAAGGCTGATCGCCCTATAACCAGATTTCCTCCATATTAAAAAGAGTGAGTTGAACAGTGTGCATTCAGCCACCCCATCCCTCACTCTCTGTCTGTCTCCCATCATCATCACTGCCAATCCGGGAGCCGGTCTCTATGACAACGTGTTGCAGGCGGGGTCTGCCAGCTGGAGGCAGAGTCAATCGGTCCTCAGTGTGCATCACCGCTCCGAACCTCCACAGCGCATCACGCCCCGAGTGGAATGGAAGAAAAGGACAATAAAGAAAATGTATGTACCTCCCTTTTGTTTGCCCCCTTTGTTTTGTTCAGAATTTTACTGTGGCACGCTCGCATGCCTAATCCTTTCCTTCAGAGCACGATGAAGAAAGATGCACAATTACAGTTCGTGCAGCTGAGTCACTGACTGTTTAAAATCGGGATCAGTAAAGCTTTTGTTCCAGCAACAGACTGCAACTCACCGCAGATGAAGACATCTCATTGCACGACGAGCGAGCAGCGTGTACACAGTTGTATCCTTACAGTAATAAACTGGAGCAGAGGTGCAGGCCTCATCCTGAGTGACCGCCGATCTGTGTTTCTATTGTTTCGCAGGGGGAGTATATCGGAGAGATAAAAGGTGGGCTGCGGCCTTCGATGAAACTGGTTGTGATGGGAATTGTTAACAAAAAAGCCAAGAGGTTAGTGCACAGCTGTTCTCATTTTAAACGTCTTATTTTAGGGGAGAGACGGATTACATTTTTTCACATGCCATGACAGCCAGTGGCATTCGGTGAGAAAGATGCCCCGGGCTTGTAGTAAAGCACACTTTTAAAGCAGATGCCTGTGAGTGCATGTGACAACCACTCAGCAAGTCCCAGTTTTGGGAAAATGCCTTTGCAACGCCAGTGCGTTTCCTAATTAGGGTTCGTTTGTGAAATGTGCGTGGGAGAGAAGCAAATCCCATGAAACCTAAATAATCAGTGGGATTTTTTTTTTTTTTGGTTGATAACATCGACTGAGATTTTTTCTTTAGTCACCAAGTTGCCTGAGTGAAATAATGGTTAAAAATTACAGCAAACTTCACAGAAACATTAAGTACAAAAAACTGACATGCTTTTTGATGTTTAGAAAGTTATTTTGGCTCTGGTGAGGGTTTAAGGACAAGGGCAGTGAAGATACAACCCTGTTGTCCTTTGAGATATTTTTATTTTCATTTTATGTCTTGCAAAATTATGAATTATCATACATTTCTTACATTTTCTTGTTGATTTATCCAAATACAGTACTAATAAAGTGCATATTGATAAATAATCTACTTTATTCTAAAAAAACATCTGATGCCAAACACATTCTATTGTTCTGGTTGTTGGAATGTGTTAAAATAAATTTTAAAAAATCAGAATCAGAATACTATTTTTAATCCCGGGGGGGGGGGGGTTTTTTTTTTTTACTT
>VUQH01082607.1:0-13506 GCA_015106775.1 Etroplus canarensis | reverse complement strand
TAACTTAGAAGGGAAAGGTCAAATATCTAAATACTACAATATGTTAGTAGCACATAGCACAGAATCAACACTAGATAAGTTAGATGCCTGGAGAAGGGATATACAGGAAAATATTGATGAGTCGGATTGGAGGGATGCTTGTTTAAAAGCACAAAAACAAACAATAAACACAAGATTTCAATTACTTCAATATAAGTGGTTGATGAGAATGTATATAACACCTGCCAAGCTCCATTGTATGTCTGCTAATATTCCAGATGTATGTACCAAGTGTTTGACCGAGAAAGGAACTTTGCTCCATTGCTTGTGGAAACATGCAAAGATCCAAAACTTCTGGAAGGATGTTATACAATGTCTGTCGGAGATGTTTAATACCAAAGTCCCTTTAAATGCTAAACTATGTGTGCTTGGAATATACTCAAAGAACTTTCTACAAACATAGAAACAGTATGCAGTTTTGGACTTTGGACTTCTACAAGCCAGGAGAGCTATTGCACTATACTGGGAGAGTATGGACGCTCCTACAATGAAGATGTGGATGAAGGAACTTTCTGAATGTATTGGACTGGAAAGACTAACATACATTGTCAAGGGCAAACGAAAAGACTTTGATAAACCATATATGAATATCATGACAAATGAAAGTGCTAGATTTTCTGAAATGATTTGCAAATGCTGTAAAATGTAGCCCCCATTTTCTTTCTTCCCCCCTTTTTCCTTTCCTTTTTTTTAACTAATTTATTTTTTATTTTTTATTTTCCTTCTTAATTTGTTAATTAATCTAATTTCATTATGTTTATTCAAACTGAAAAATGATGCAAGGGTATGTAGTTTGTGTGTGTAATGTATATATGTTATTTGTTAGTGAAAAAATTTTGAAAAAGACAATAAACATATTGGCAAAAAAAAAAGACATGAGCACATCAGAGGGCAGCTCAGGTCGAGCAGTTTGGAGATGAAGTCAGAGCAGCAATGCTGGTTATTAAATTTGCAAATGAGGGATATCTGATATACTGGATAATGGATGTTGAAGATGGAGCTGCCAGGCAGGAGTAGAAGAGAAAGGAAGGTTTCCGAAAGGTTCATGAGGAGGGCTGGTGTGATAGAAGAGGATGCAATGGATACAGTGAGATGGAGGCAGATGATCTGCTGTGCTGACGATGAAAGGGAGCAGCCAAAACTTTACATCTATGATTATGTGTTTCCTTATTCAAAAGTCTGGTACATGGCGAGCACTGCCCCAACCTGGCGTAAAATGAAATAAACAGTTCACGCAGTTTTAAAATTTTACAGAGGTCTACTGATTCCTTCTTGTTTGATATAGCTGTGAGGCTGTGCTTAGTGGAGGAACTGTTTGGCAGACTGGAGCAGGTTAAAACCTTGCTCTGATTCCTCAGCTGGTCCCACTGGGCTCTTTAAGAAGCTCAAGGCTTACACAGCCACGAGCCAGAGAGGAAAACACACACACGTGTTCACAAGGCCACACACATTGTCAAGGTGGTGATAAGGAGCTACTTAAGGGTACTTGAGCTTTCCCACTTGAACACTTGTTTATAGGCTGTAAGCACACCTAGTCCTGCAGCCGGACACACTGTGTGCTCTTCACAGCAAACAGAACCAACACGTGACAGAACAGAGAAGTGTAAATAAATACATGCATGACTGGCTTATGCACACATATGCTTAGACAATTTTTTTTAATGGAAAGTGGAATTTATTTCCTGGCAGCACTTTTACCTCTTCCTTGTCTCTGTCCCTTAATGAGGCAGTGAGCAGAGATCTGGTTGGGCTTTTGTCAGCGGGTGTCTGGAGCACCACAGACAAATTAAAACCCAATTATGTTTTCATTTCACGCTCTTTTATTGGGCCTGATAATAAAAAAATTTGGAAGGCAATTCAGAACGGAAGGCAGAGAGAAAAGGATGGATGATAGAGGAGGCAGAAGGGAAAAGAGTACAGAAGGGTCTGTAACTGTTAACTCATCCCTTAAGATTTTCTTCTATATTATACTATCTGTTTTGTATCTGTGTGTGTGTGTGTGTGTGTGTGTGTGTGTGTGTGTGTGTGTGTGTGTGTGTGTGTCTGTCCTGAAAAGCTGCCATAAAGCCTGCAAAGGCATTAAAATGAGATATTAGGGCCGTACCATCCAATGCAGCTGGAATAAAAATGAAGAATGAAAATAATGCGTAGTTGTAGGTAGTGTTTGCTGTGCTTGTATTGTTCCCAACTTTTTTACTCGTATCGGTCCTCTGATCACAGACTCTTGTGGTCCCAAAATTCAGGCTGAAGCTCACAGGGGGTCGTTCCTTTGCTGTTTTTGGCCCCAAACTCTGGAATGACCTCCCTTCTTGTATTACTACGTTATTATGCTGGAAAACTTTAAATCTCTTTCTCTCTCCTTGTTTCAACTGATCATGATCTATTTGTTTGAATTCATTGTGTACAGCGCACTGGACAACTTTGCTGTTTTTAAGACAGGCTTTATAAATAAAAGTGACTTGACGTCTTCGCCTCTCTTGTGCACTGTCCGTTGCTTTGGATGGTTGACCCCAGGTATTTAAACTCATCCACCTTCACCACCTCTACTCTGTGCATCTTCACCGTTCCACCTGCCTCTCTCTCGTTCACACACATTTTCTGTCTTGCTTGCACTGATTTTGTTTCCTCTTCTCTCCAGTCCATACCTCCACCTCTCCAGGCTCCATTCTCTCTATTCTCACTACAGATCACAGTTTAAAACTGTTATTTAACTTTGGATTAATGTTGGTCTTGGCAAGTCTGTGTTTGTTTTATGACCACGCAGAGATGAAACCCGGACATTTCAGCAATTTATTCACTACATTAAGCTGCAATTTAGCTATTTCTTTGTGCTGATTTATTATTTCATCTATTACTTTTGGCTAACCATCATTACTTTCTTTTTGACTATCAATTTCTATCATAGCTTTTAGCTATTTCAACCACTGGTTTTAGCTATCAGTCTCATAAATTCCACTTCGTTTGGCTCCATCCATTTTTCATTCCTTTAAGCTGAGCATTTCCCCACCATTTAGCTACAGTGCCTCGCGAAAGTATTCATACCCCTTGAACTTTTCCACATTTTGTCACATTACAACCACAAACATAAATGCATTTTATTGGGATTTTATTTGATAGACCAACACAAAGTAGTGCATAATTGTGAAGTGGAAGGAAAATAATTCATAGTTTATAACATTTTTTACAAATAAAAATCTGAAAAGTGCAGTTTGCATATATATTCAGCCCCCTTTGCTCCGATACCACTAAAAAAATCGAGTGCAAACAGTTGCTTTCAGAAGTCACCTAATTAGAGTCCACCTGTGTGTAATTTAATCTCACTATTAATACAGCTGTTCTGTGAAGGCCTCAGAGGTTTGTTAGAGAACATTAGCAAACAAACACCATTATGAAGCCCAAGGAACACACCAGGCAGGTCAGGGATGAAGTTGTGTCGAAGTTTAAAATAGGGTTAGGCTGTAAAAAATATCCCAAACTTTGAACATCTCACAGAGCACTGTTCAATCCTTCATCTGAAAATGGAAAGAGTCTGGCAGAACTGCAAACCTACCAAGACATGGCCGTCCACCTACACTGACAGGCTGAGCAAGGAGAGCATTAATCAGAAGAGCAGCCAAGAGGCCCATAGTAACTCTGGTGGCGCTGCAGAGATCCACACCTCAGGTGGGAGAATCTGTCCACAGGACTGCTATTAGCTGTGCACTCCACAAATCTGGCCTTTATGGAAGAGTGGCAAGAAGAAAACCATTGATGAAAGTCCCATTCGTAGTTTGACACAAGTCAGATGGGGGATACAGTAAGCGTGTGGAAGAAGGTGCTCTGGTCGGGTTAGACCAAAATTCAGCTTTTTGGCCTAAATGCAAAATGCTATGTGTGGCAGAAAACTAAAATTGCACATCACCCTGAACACACCAGTCTCCACTATGAAACATGGCGGTGACAGCATCATGCTGTGGGGATGTTTTTCTTCAGCAGCAACAGGGAAGCCTGTCAGAGTTGATGGGAAGATGGAGCCAAATATAAGGAAATCTTGGAAGAAAATCTGTTGGAGTCTGCGAAAGACTTGACACTGGAGCAGAGGTTCGCCTTTCAGCAGGACAATGACCCTAAACATACAGCCAGAGCTATAATGGAATGGTTTAGATCAAAGCATATTCATGTGTTAGAACAGCCCAGTCAAAGTCCAGACCTAAATCCAATTGAGAATCTGTGGCAAGACTTGAAAATTGCTGTTCACAGATGTTCTGTATCCAATCGGACTGAGCTTGAGCTATTTTACAAAAAATGGGCAAAAAATATCAGTCTGTAGATGTGCAAAGGTGGTAGAGACATACCCCGCAAGACTCACAGCTGTAATTGCAGCAAAAGGTGGTTCTACAAAGTCAAATACAAAGTCAATACATTTTCAAGGCAGTGTATTTCAAAAATGTATCCAATAAGCTGTCCTAAAAACTCCTCATTTCTGACTAGATATTTCAGTATTTCCAGGTGTTACAGCTGACTCAGTTTGATATTGCTTTTTATGTTGCTGAACTATTCCTCTACCTGTCAAAGTACGTCTGATGTCCAGAGGTACCCCTATAGCTGGGAATTAGGGCTTCATATTACCAAAGTCCTCCTAGAAACAAATCCCACTACTTGACAGCCGTCTAGAAACATTTATTTGGCTACTAATTTTTAAAAAAAATTATCTAAATGACCTTTAATGTGAAATAAAAACTGAATGTGTAGAAACTCCAGTCAAATCTGATTTTAAAAAGATCTTAATAATTTTAATGGCTCTAAAAAAAAAGGTTTAAAAAGTTTTTAGTTTATTTAGATGAAAGACAGATGAGCTCGTGCCATGGCAAACCATTGTCATATTTACATCTGCCTGTAAACTAACAAGAATCACTACCCCTCCAAGAGCAGTAGTCAGATTTTAGTAAAACTTGCACACAACGATCATCTAACGGGTCTTCACTCAAATTGTGCTTGAGATCAAGTTCAAAGTCACAAAGTCAAAGTATGCGTACTTTTCCATTCTCCCAAGAATGGCTACTTCTTATTGTCAGGATTGTAAAGTTCATAAAAGGAGTGTTTGTGTGTGACCCCTGCCATCTATGCATGAATGCCATCATTAGGTTTACTGACGGCATAGTAGTGTCTTGAGCTCAGTTAGAGCCAATTAACCCCCTCGAGTCGATGGACGCTCCGGAGAGTCCCCATCACGCAACTGAAATCTTGCTTTCTGATGCATTAGGGTGAGGTGCAGCCCCCGCCCACCATGTCCAAATCACATGACCGGCATGCAGTGTTACGCAGACTTAACGGCGCGTCTGTCGACCCCAGAGAGTTAAGAACTAGGACCGTTCTCCCAGATATTACTGTTTGTGAGCCCCCTTAACTTTTCGAGCTATTAAATCTCTGATGCTTTGGTTGGGAATTCACCATTTTTGCTGTTGCACAGTTCATCTTGATTCAGGATTCTTTGAGTGCCACATTTCTGTGTCATAATTTCTCTAACAACACAGTGACAGCAGTGTTAAATAAGCAGAAAAACAAATCGTTTGCATTGCGATGGATGTGTGTCTTTTGAGGAAAAGCCATCACGGACACCCTCTCACCGACATGCCTGCTCCTGCTGCCCTCCAGTGTACTATCTGGATTAATTGATTGATTGTACAAGAGAGCACAACAGATACAATTAGTTCACCCTGGTCATCTCGTTAGTAATTCCCTGGGGACCCTGTCAGTGTGGTAGACACCCAATTCTTCACGGACATATCCACACATAATATCTTCCCTCTACCATCGGGTAGCTCTGCTTTCCTTCTTCCGCTGCATTCCTTTTTCCGATCAGATTCTAGGCTTTGACTTTCGCCCCACGTTTTCGTCTCATACTCTTCCACCTCTTCTTTCCGTCCATCAATCAGTCATCCCTCAGCTCATCCCCCCCAACATCTACCGATCCGTACCTCCCTCTCGCTGCTGTCGCCGTAACACTTTTAATTACGCCAAGTTAAAAATTACGAGCCCGGAACGACGACTTGCTTGGCAGGTTGGCTTTAATTGCCTTGTGCTGCAATTCTGGACAGAGGAATGGGGGGGAGGGCCGAGAGGGCTGTAGGGGGGAGGGTCACGCATGGGTGGCAAAGAGACAGAAAGCAAGGGATTGACTTTCAAGTGACCTCCTTAATCAATCAACAGCCAATAGGGACGTAGATACCTGGGGTTGTCTCCTCCTTGCTGCTTGGGCTTACTGGGCACTTTAGCTAGCCCCATGCAAAACCAAAAATGCAACATGAGGCCTGCAGAGGATCTGGTGGATTTTTTTTCTCTAGCTGATTTGAAAACGTGTCATATTTCTGCCTGTCTTGTTGCTCGTTGACAGTGCCTCGCAGCTTGAAGCTACTGTGATTATTATTATATACCAGTATTTTCTTACTGCTACTTCTCTTGGTGGTTTGTTTGGTAATTAAATGGAAATCTCGATGGCAGGCACCTTTGGCCACATTCCTTTTTTGATTCAAAACACAGAAAAGAAAAGCACACATACACACACACACAGACCAGCAGTATACTCCCAACCATGAATTCATAATGATTTGAAATGATTTATGGCTCCACCTTTCCCCACATGGACGGCCACCACTGGAACCACTTTCATATATTAAAAAACAACACACCCCTCCATAGTGGCTGTGAGTGGTATGGTTAGCCTGCCTAAACAAGCCATAAAGCTCTTCTCGCAACAGTAGATCTTAGCATGGCGTGGTCACGCAGCTCCATGCAGTTTTCTGCTGACTCCACCCATCTAGTAATACAGATATATTTTGTCCTTTCCAGCAAATGTGCATTAAGATGTAGGTCGCTGCGAGGCTAAGTGGATGTGTGCGCGTGCAGATGGTGACAGTGACAGAGATGTAAGCGATGGTGGCATCTGACCAAAGGATCCATATAGAGATGACATCACCGTAGGAAGAAAAAAAAAAAAAAGAGGTAGAGGAGGAGGGGTTTTCGAGCAAACTATGAGCTCAGAATTTCAATGTAGTAGGACAGCTCTAAGCACTCCTGGTACTAAAGCTCCAGCCTCCTCCATCCCTCCACCCTCACACCCCTCAGTGTCTATAACTCCTCTGTTGTTAGCCTTTTATCACTGGGCCCTGACATCTGTCCTTTTCCCACCAGTCCCACACGTTCACCTGTTTTTCTCTGAGATTCCATGTTGCTAATCTCATCTGTGCCTTTTCCAATCATAGCGCTGCCAGTTTCCCTAGTCCTTGTTTCCTTTTATCTTTTGGTTTGTTACATTATTTATCTACGATTGGCTGGCACGTCTTCTGTTTCAATCAGTGGATTCATGGGTCATTATACACATATTATTGGTTTTACTTATTTTTCCATTGGGGCAATAATTTGTTACTTAGTCCTATCTTATATTCAGAACCCAGCAGCCATATCCCAGCATGAATGATTATAAAAGCTAACTTGAATGTATGCCCAGTGTTCCTATAAACCTTGTGCCTAATTAAAAAAGTGGGAAAGCGTTTGTTCCACTTTGCTAAGAGGGGACAGTGACTAAGACAAGAGGACAGTTTTTTAGCAAAGCAAGTTGCTCGGCTTCATGAACAGCTGGGTGGGTTGAGATTTGGTCCAAACCGGCATTTCTGAGCAACTGGACTACCTAAATGTTTTAAGCTTTTTCATGTTTCGCATGTTGTTGATCCCTCAGTAATCCTATAGGACTAGCATGAGGCTGAAATGTGTCTCTGTTAGAACTAGATAGCTTGCCATGAAATTTGGTTTAATTCCCACTAGTGCTCAATAACAAAGTAGCTTTGGAGGCTTGACTTTTCACTGAACAAAATCATCAAGTTAAAATTTTGCCTTTTGTTGTTGCCTTCTTTTGTGACCTGGCATGCGATATGAGCAAGACACATTTCATCTGCAGAAGCTTTTACGGTATCCCATTCTAAATCCATAGACGTTAATGTGGTGTTGCCCCCCCACACACACCTTTTACAGAGTGTGGCCCATTTTTTCTCCTTCATAAATAAGAGTATTTGAAAAGTCAGACAATGACGTTGGACGAGAAGGGTCTGGCTGGCAATCGCTGTTCTAGCTCATCTCAGAAGTTTTGGATGTGGTTGAATTCAGGCCTTTGTGCAGGCCAGTCTAGTTCTTCCACTCCAACCATGCCTTTATGGACCTACCTTTGTGGAATAGAGTGCAGTCACGCTGGAACAAAAAAGGACCTTCCCTAAATGATTCCTACAATGTTGGAAGCATAGAATTATCCAAATGTCTTGGAAAGTAGAAGCATTAAGATTTCTCTTCACTGGAACTAAGGGGTCCAGGCCAAACCCAGAAAAAACAACCCAAACCAATCCTTCCTCCACTAAACTTTACAGTTGACGCAGTGCAGTCAGGCAGATAACATTCTGGCATTTGCCAACCCAGAGTCATCCATCAGACTGCCAGATAGAGAAGTGTGATTTGTAATTTTACAGAACATGTTTCCAGGGTTCCGGTGTCCAGGGGCAGGATGCTTTACACCACTCCATCTGACTGCACTTGGTGGTGGCTTGTGTGGAGCTACTCATCCATGGAAACCAATGCCAGGAAGCTTCTGGTGCACAGTCTTTGTGCTGATGTTAATGCAGGGGGGGCTAAGAAGTCCCGTTTGCTGTTTGCCACAAGCCATGTGGAGGACACTCCAAATTACCCTGAACACACCATTCTCACTGTGAAACATGGTGGTGGCAGCATCATGCTACTGGGATGCTTTTCTTTAGCAGCAACAGGGAAGCTGGTCAGAGCTGATGGGAAGATGGAGCCAAATACAGGGCAATCTTGGAAGAAAACCTGTTAGGGTCTGCATGAGGCATGAAAGGCAGAGGTTCACCTTCCAGCAGGACAACGATCCTAAACATACAGCCAGAGCTACAATGGAATGGTTTGGAATCTACTCTCAGCCCTCAGGCCACTTCTGGCCCCGCCCCTACTTCCCCTTTAAAGGGCCACATTGCAATTATATAATGAAATTTGGCTGCATTGAATTATTTAATTGCAATGTAGCACTTAATAGGGCCAAATTACATGATATTTTTGACATCAAATTGGCAACCAGAAGTAGGGGGCAGAGCTAGAAGCGGCCCACGGGCCAGTCGTTTGACACCCCTGGTTTAGATCAAAACATATTCATGTGTCAGAATGCACGGCACACTTTTTGAAGACCATGATTTATTTTCCTTTCACTTTACGTTGCACTACTCTGTGTTGGTGTAGCGAATAAAATCCCCACAAAATACATTTATGTTTGCAGTTGAAATGTGAAAAAATGTGGAAAAGCTCAAGGGGTGCGAAGACTTTCACAAGGCTGGAAAATGTGAACCCTATCTTAACATCAACAAGCAAGCATTGTGTTTGTGAGAGTGTTAGCATGGTCAGATTGGCATTTAGCTCAAAGCTATTTGCTTATTTCTGATTTCTATTAAGTTTAGCATCAGAAGATGTTATACAGCTAAATGGTAGGTGAAGAGAAAAAGTACAATTTAGCTTAAGACCATTCAGTTATAGTGCTAACAAACGTTTCCGTGTTTTTATACCACAGCAGCTAGGTAGCGAGGTAATGTTTATTGCCAGAACTTTCAACTGCAACTCATACTTTGCCTTGACTTCCTGCCACTTCTTTTTCTTTATCAGTCCTTTTTTTCACATTCCTTTCTTTCATCTGAAGCCGCGACAATATTAAAGCTATAAAATCCCTTTTTCCAGATTGACTGTGGGTAGCTTTACCAATTTCTCCCAGAAAGTAGGAGCAAAACGGCAGCAGAATGAAGAATCGTCCATTCTTGTTTTGTGCCATAAAGCCACTGAGCATTGAGTGGTGCTTATTGTGAAAACGCAGAAGCTGGTGGAGGCTGCCAGTCATCTGGAAAATAATATTGTTTGTTTATACTAATTACAGCAGCATCTCAAAGTTAATGTTCTGGTGATTTACTGAAGGAAAAATAAAAAAAAGCGTACAGGCACACCTAAAAGTTCCTGCTGTGATTTTCTTCACCGTTTTCTATGTTGAGACGCACGTTTGCTCAGCTTCCTTCTCTCATCCACCCCTTCATTTTCCTCCCCCTCCATCGGTTCTCTTTTGAGCCGTCGCGTTCTCTCCATCCATCTCTTTCCTTCCAACCATATCTCTCCCCCTCCACACTTCCCTCGCTCCCTGGCTGTTTGAACGAGCGCTCTTTGAGGGTCCGCTGACTTAATTACTGTAATGGGGTTTCTGACACTTGAGACTAAAGAAGTGAAGAAAAAAAAAGATGGAGAAGAGGGACTGGGGAGGGGGCAAATGAAAGGACATTGTTATTAGTTTTATATAGAAGCTTTGGTCCATGAGTATAGCAGAAAGTACTCCGGGCCTCCACAGAGACGCATTCCTTTGCAGCAGTTTGTTACGCGGTATTGTAGATGTTTAATTGCATATTTGTGTGTGTGTCTATGCGTGTGTAGTGCAGAGTTTTGTGCACATTTTCATAGCACTTCATGATTGTTCAGAAGAGTTTGTCAGAAAAAAGTATTAATTAAGCAGCTATGACTCACAAGAGACGTGCCGGCATGTTGTCTGAGGCTCTTGTTTTTCAGGCTGTTTGTGGCAGCAGTACGTAAGCTATAGTTCCCATTTCTCCTTGAGGAGAGCCGCTGGGATGTTTGCAAAAACGCACAAATAAATCTAACTTTTGTTGCTTCAGTTGAAGTTATACTAAATGGACAAAAGTAGTGGGCCACCTACACGTTGTTGGTCCCCCCCATGCAGCTGTGAAACAGATTTCACTTTCCTGCGGGGGAGGGGGGTTTACAAGATTTTGGAGTGTGAGGGAATTTCTAGAAGATCCTTTGTGTGGTCACACACTAATTTAAGGCTTGGTAAGAAATCTTAATTGTTAATTTATCCCATAGATGTTGGGTGGGGTTGAGGTCAGGGCTCTGTGCAAGTCAGTCAAGTTCTTCCACACTAAGTTCATGCAACCATGCCTTCAATGGTTCCTACAAAGTTGGAAGCATAGAATTGTCCGAGATGTCATGGTAAGCTGAAGGATTAAGATTTCCCATCACTGGAACTAAGGGGCTCAGGCTAACCCCAGAAAAACAACACCATAGCATTTTCCTTCCTCCGCCACTCTTTATAGTTGGCACCGTGTAGTCAGGCAGGTAACGTTTACCCAGACTCATCCATCAGACCTCCAAATAGAGAAGCAGGATTTTACACTTCGTGGAACTTCTTTCCACTGCTCCAGAGTCCAGTGGTGCCATACTTTACACTACTCCATCTAATGCTTGGTATTGCACTTGGTGATGTAAGTCTTGCATCCAGCTACTCACCCACAGAAACCAATAACCTGAAATACCCGATACACAATTTTTCTGCTGATGTCAGTTTTCTAACTCTGTAGTTATTGAGTCAGAAGAGTGCTGGTGACTTTTATGCACTATGCCTCCCAGCACTCAGCAACCCCACTCTGTAACTTTAAAGTGGTCTGTCACTTGGCGACTGAGTAGCTATGCTTCCTTAATGCTTCCACTTTAGCAGCTGATTGAGGAATATCTAGAAGGGATGTAATTTTACAAACTGACATGTTGCAAAGCTGGCATCCTAACTTTTAGAACAACCCATTCTTCCACGAATGCTTGAAAAGGTAGAATGCATGGCTAGGTGTTTGATGCTCTGGTAACAGGACTGAATAAAACACCAGAATTCAGTGATTCAGAGGTCCATACTTTTGTCCATATTGAGTAGTTTAACATTAACAGGGAGAAAACCCATAAAAATCAGTCCTTAAATGAAATATTCTGTTTATTTTTTTTCCATGATGAAGTGTGAGACAACTTTGTTTGGTTAACTGAAACACACATTTCCCCTGAAATCTGGTTTCTTATGTTTTCACTGGAAAATGTAAGTGACCTGTGTTGTCACCAGCTACACAAACTCACGTCATAATGAGATGGAAGTAGAAGAAATGGGGAAAAGGAAAAAAAGAGAAGGATCTGCACCAAAAAAAACCATCAGGAAAAAGAAAGCAGGAGGGGGAGCAACATGAAATGAGAGCCAAGTTTTTGTCCATCTTCATTACGGTTCATTTCATTTTTTTTATCAGTCACAGAGACATCCCAGACATCTGGCTCGATACACTGGCACACAAACAAGGATGAGCACACGGATATTTAGAGGAGGCTCAATTCAGTTTCAGCTTAATTAAATCAGAAATGGAAATTTTCTCAGGATTTTAAAAAGCACAAAACTTTCACCAAAAAAAAGCTTATTTGAATTTATAATTCTACAACAACTGAAATGAATTTCCTGCCAGAGATATAAATTGCACTTTTAAGATGCATTTTAAAACTGTAGATACTCGGGCTGATCACACCCACACATACGGATATTAAGAGTGACGTTTCACTGATACTGCATGTAAAACACGCCGACACATGGGCACTTTCAAACTTGTTTACTGCTCATTTGAATCCCCGTGGAGGAGAGGATAGATGTGCTTTTTAGATCTCCTGGTAATTGCCAGATAATGTTGATGTGTGTGATGTGTGTTTTTGTGATAAGGTTGACATTTTGGCCTAGAGGTGGTAGAGGCTTAAGGACTGTTCGAATCAATGACGGTTCATTCTCTGGGGAGCCCCAGTCCTGTTCATGAGTGTTATTTTCAGCCCCACAAATCACAGGATAAAAAGGTCAGACTATATTGTAATAGAATGGAATTTGGCATTCTGGGAGCAAATACAACAATTGCCATGAAAAAAAAATAAGAAACAAGAGACTGGTTTTAAAGACATCCTGTCATCTAAAGCATTGGTTAAGTTTTGACAGTGGGCCTCAAAGTGAAAAGGTTGCAGGGTCTCCAAAGTCTTAAGAAGTCTCCTCTAGGGGATGTAGATGTCAATATGACATTTTATGTACAACTGGACTGTGCGTGTCATGCTTTAGACCTGGTTCCAGGTTACTGAAACTTCTTGCAAATGAGCAGAAATGAAGAGGATTAGGAATTAGCCTGTCACACACTGTGCATTTGTACCAAATGGTCAGTTGGGTTGAAGACCCTCATGAGTTCAGACTATGAAAATTTAGTTCGGGTTGCTTTTCTAAGTGAGAAATATCTTCTTCTTCTTCTTCTTTCAGCTGCTCTTGATAGGGGCCTCCATCTCATCCTATCCCTTGCATCCTCTTCCCTCACACCAACCCTCTGCATGTCCTCCTTCACTACATCCATGAACCATCTCTGTGGTCTTCCTCATCTCTTCCTGCCTGGTAGCTCCATCCTCAACATCTTTGGTCCACTATACGTCCTCTGTATCATGTCCAAACCATCTCAGCCTTGCCTCTCTTACTTTGTCTCCAACCTTCTCAACATGAACTGTCCCTCTGATGTTCACATTTCTAATCCTGTCCATTCTGGTCACTCACAGAGATAATCTCAA
>VUQH01082605.1:0-11152 GCA_015106775.1 Etroplus canarensis | reverse complement strand
GCTGTGTAAGGGCTATTTGACCAAGAAGGAGAGTGATGGAGTGCTGCGCCAGATGACCTGGCCTCCACAGTCACCTGACCTAAACCCAATCGAGATGGTTTGGGATGAGATGGACCGCAGAGTGAAGGCAAAAGGGCCAACAAGTGCTCAGCATCTCTGGGAACTCCTTCAAGACTTTTAGAAAACCATTTCAGGTGACTACCTCATGAAGCTCATGGAGAGAATGCCAAGAGTGTGCAAAGCAGTAATCAAAGCAAAGGGTGGCTATTTTGAAGAATCTAAAATATAAAACATGTTGTGAGTTATTTCACACTTTTTTCTTCACTACATAATTCTATATGTGTTCACTCATAGTTTTGATGGCTTGAGTGAGAATCTACAATGTAAATAGTTATGAAAATAAAGAAAAACCATTAAATGAGAAGGTGTGTCCAATGAGGTAATGCCACTGTGAGGCATCTGTTGTCCATCCACAACCCACAAGAATCACTACTTGTAGAGTACTGGTCAGATTTTAGTGAAACTTGCACACAGTGATCATCTAATGAATCTTGACCCAAAATTGTACTGAAGGTCAGGGTTAAATTTGTGGTTTTACAGGCTCTTTTCCATTTTCATAAAAATTACTCTGCTGTCTATACATGAATGCGGTCTTTAGGTTTATTCATGACATAATAAGAACTAGGGCCGCTCTCCTGGATTTGGCTGTTTGTGAGCCTCCTTGACTTCTCAGTGGATTTGAATTCTCATTAGTTTGTGCAGAACATAGCCACGCAATGACAAAAAAACTTATCACTTTCTTTCTGTTCTTCACACATTACAATAGCTTGTGAATTGTGATGGATGGTGAGCCAGATGGGCTACTATGCCATTGATTTTCTAATCTAATTTAGTTACAGTAACATTTTGGCTCTCAGAGAGTAGATATTCCAGCCCTAAGAAAAGGATTTTCGTAAAAAATCATGTTAATGCAAAAAGACCTAAAGCAGTCAAGTTATATGCATTCTCTCTTTTTTGTAAAATTATGCATATTTTAGACAATGTCTTGCATAATTAGTGACTATAGAATAACAACACCCTCAGTATTTAGATTGTTGATCTATAAGCCTGAATTTCACTATCCTTTCACTGTCTGCCACTGCATCCTATGAAAGCTGAGGCTCAAATAATCTTCCAAGTGCTTTTTGTCTTCCCCAGTACCTTTTAGTGGCTTGGTGAGTATTGGATCAACTCTACCTCGCAAATAAAAAGAGCTTCATTTTCAGAGGAGGCAAATAAAAGCAGAGAAGGAGAGTGATAGAAACTGAAGGTGAAACAATGGGCATATACTAAATCAGCAATCTGGGGCTGAAGAGGGTTTCAAAACAGCTGTTAGTTTGCATCATTTCCAGCAGATCAGCAAGTAACAGAACCTGCTTGCTTACTTTGCCTGTGCTGCGGATCTGTCCATTGCAAATGTTGTTTGACACTACAGCCACTGACTTGTTTGCTGGATCTTTACCAGAACATGAGTAGAACATCTGATAGCATTTACAAGATTGTAGGGTCAAGGTCATACGGGGTCAGATTTAAGGTAGAGGCAGAGGCATAGCGGCTGAGATTTAGGCATTTCATTAGCCTAATAGATCTGACAAGATATCTGGTATTTGTGACAGGAGTGAAAGTTTAGTGCCACTTCAATTCATTCCACACACTTTTGTGCTTTTATAATGTTTTATTCTGTGTACACCCCTTCATTATAAAGAACTATTATTGGACAATCACTATTGAGGGCAGGGATTTAGCAAATGGTCAGTGACTTTTGTTTTGTAAAAAACATTGAGAATGCAGTTTCAAGTATTGGAATGGGGTCTATGCAATACATTTAAACAGTAAATTAAAGAGGCACTAGAATCTGTTTTTCCTGTGTGATGTGTTAAGAATTTTGTGATAAATGTTGAAAAATTTAGATGACAGGGTGTGACACACATGTAGTGACATTTTTGAACAACTCTCGACATTGGGTGTGAGATATCCTCTGAATTTTTTCTTTTTTGGCACAAAGGTCCTCAAAAACCGTATACATAGCAACACTAGGGCATATGTTCAGTGTATGACTGTTTTAATCAAATGTTGAGTTTTGTTTATCTTATCCCTTTAAATTTATTGAAAATTAACGACAGCAACCAAAGAGTTAGTCACATCTCCCCCCTTCACCTTCCAGATAAGGAGAGCTGTAAAGCTGTTGTGAAGCACAATGTTGGTATTTGCACTGTTATTTTCTAGCTTTGTATGTGTTGAATTCTTGTGATGAAACTGCACTAAAGGAATCAGCTGGACTCAGACTAAAACCTCCTTCCTTGCAGCCAGACGTGTGGGACTAGTTTCCAAGATTTGGATGAAGCCTAGAGTCAAACAAAAACAATCCATCTGGTTGAATTTGAAAACTAAGAGAAAATCTTGGACTGGGCTCAGTCCACGTCTTTGAACCTGTCCCGCTAAAATGAAAGCGGCGTAATTCTGGTCTGCACTTCTGTTTTATATTCAGTCTCATTTTTTAAAGAGGGCTTTTTTCCAGCAGTTTAATGAAAACAGGCTGAGTTGGGGGTTATATTTGGTTTGTTTTCTTTCTCTCTAAACAAGTAAAAACCACTGACCATTCTTTGTTACTTTTGTCATTTGCATTTGTGTTTACAAAATTCATTGAGTAAAGAATGTGCAGTATTTATTTATATATTTTTCCATCTATGGGATGTCAAACTAATGTATGTTTAATGTGCAAAATCTGCAGCCTTCATCAGTTTTGAAAAGTAAATGTGATGTTCTATCTTTGTGCTATGACAAAGCGCATTTTCCACAAATCAGTATAGAGTCCAAGGGATGATGAAGACATAATTAGGGCTTATCTGCAGCTTCCCATCAGGATTTCAGATCAAGAACTATAAATTATACACAATCTGTAACTCTGTTCCCAACATGGATTTCCCAAACTATTTCAAAATCAAAGTTCAACCCTTGTTCCTGTCAGTTACTACTCCAGTAAATCTCAGAAGATGCTCTGCATGCAAAAAGAGAACAGCAACTAGCAGGTTAGTATTGGAGATCTTTTCTCAGTTTTTAGTATGTTGGATGTGGATTTAATAAAGGAGGCAAACATGATGTGTTTTCATATCACAACTGTGCTTGGGTTTAGCTGTCAGAAAGAACTTTGTTGTGTTAGCCAGTGTACCATAAGAGTTCATATTCAGTACTCGTGTTGACATTGGTGTTGGTGTGCAGGCCATTTTCTGCATCACTTTAATGTCTTTCCAATGTTGTCTGCAAAATGGTTGAAAATAAAGTTTGGGTGGAAACCTTGTGAATCCAAATCTTTTCACGAAGGCCATGCATTTTCAACTTCATCCGCTCAGTTTTAAAGGGCTTAATGGGATAGATTACTTCCCTCATCTTACCAAGGAGGAGTAAATTTCTTTGCTGAAGTCAAAACATTAAAAAAATCACCAAAAAAGGATTCATAAGTTTTTCATGTGACATCACAGATGTTTGAAGCCATGATTTTGCGACAAAATGTAGCTGGTAGAATTTTGTCATTTTTTTGTGTCGAGAAAACCTAAAACATTCAACCTGCACAAGAGTCAATGCTTTGATAAAAGTGTTGTTGCTATCATCTTGTGACCCATACTTGAAAACCAGAAGTGTTTAACTGCTCACCTGTACACTTGTTAGATCTCTCTTTTAAATTTGCTTTGACCTGAGTAATAAAATTTGACAGAATGAAGTTTAAAGTGAAACAAGTGTGTAGCTGTGTACTTCTTCAATTTGTGAGTTCATCCATTTAATATCACATAAGTGCAAAAGTCTCTAGCCAGTCTTAACTTCTTAATATTTTGCTTCCAAGGAGCCAGACTTTCCATGAAGCCATGAAATGCCAAAGAGAAGACAGTTTGGCTGACAAAAAATAACACTTTTGCACCAACAAGGTGATTCCCAAAGAGCTATTAGCTGAATACCTGGTATATCTCAGCATTTTGTGCAGTGGGTCCTTTAAAAAAACTGGAGGAGAGAAGAAGGCCTAAAATCGATCTACAGTAGATGAACACTGTCTGAAAGTCAAGTCTTTAAGGGACAGGGGAAAAAATCCAGCAACGCCCTGACACAAGATCTGAGAGATGCATCTGGCTCCTTCAGCTGATCTATCGGCTGTTCACTAAAGCCTCATCAGAAATAGCCTTAGTGGAAGAGTGGCTGTCAAGAAGCCATTCTTAAGGAAGGGAAACGAGGAGAAAGACTGTGGCCAAATTACCAAGTGGCCAAGAACTGGACTTAAAATCAGTGACAAAAGGTCTTATGGAATGATGAATGAATTTGGGGCTGCATTTCAGCAAGGGGTGTTGGATTTTGTCAAAACTGATAGAATTATGAACACAGAAAGATACCGTCAAATTTTCATCCACCATGTATAATCTTCATTAAAAAGGGGATCACTTGTTAAACAGGACATTTTAAAGACAGTATTTGAACTAAATGAACAGGCAACATCCCAGAACACGTGAGACTGTACTCCTGTCAGAAAATCAGACACTACAGGACATTAGTTTCAGGGTGTACTAGATTACTGAATGTAAGTGTCATGAACTGGCTCTGTAAACCATAAAAAACTAAACAATTATTATGTTTCTGTTGAACACTTCATTCTGATTTTGGAGGGTTTGGATTGCTCATAGATTTTTTTTTGTTGTTGTTGTTTTCTCCCCCTTCATTTTAGAAATTGGTGTTTGAAAGATTTTTTTCTTACCCTCTTTTTACAAATTCAGCCAAAATATTTTAGTATTTCTGGCTATTTTGATTTTGATGTTTACCAGAAAAAAAACAGATAAAACATTTGTACCTAGAATCTTCATTTGTACCAAGATAACTTTTGATTTGCAGGAAGGTTGCTCATTTTTGTTTTCATGTGCCGTGGCATATAAATATGGTTAGAAGTTATTGCTATGAGCTGGCTAGTAGAATTTAGATTTCTTGCAGTTTGTTTTACACAAATTTTGTGTATTGGTAACTTAATTTAGGTTCAAGTCATCAACTTCATTGATAACTCATTAAAGATGTTTGTTTTAATTTAAGAAAGACTGAAATACATCTAACAGTCCTTGACAGAATGTGCTTTACCCAGTTTATTTATGAGATCTTGCTGCCAAACTTTATTTCTGTTTGTGATTGTCAGGTACACGCCAACTACACTGACACAGTGTTACAACCACATCAGACAAACAGCTTTGGAAATCATCTGATTCTTCTTTTTCAGGCAGAGTGTGGCGTGGCTCAAAGGCCAAACCATGTCATATTTCTTCATGTTCGACATACGGGTGGCCCATGTGTTGAAAGTGGGGATGTTAGCTAGCTTAACTCAGCATTGATTTACAGGGTTTTCAGAAAGAACACCTCCCCAACCAGCTGCAAGCTCATCCTCTGCCAGACAGACTATTGAAAAAAAAGCTAATGAAGGATTTCACTGAACTAAATGACTGTGTGTGTTTTGTAGTGTATTCATTGTTGTGTTTTATGTATTGAGATAATCATTCAATCCTCTAGGAAGAGAGGGACAGGTAATGGAGAAAGCAATATCAGGGAAGCCAAAAACAGAAAAACATATAAGGATTCATGCAGGTTTGGTATAGAGCTTCAGATTTAAAATGCTGTTAGACTGCAATACAATGATTCTCTGACTTTATTATATGCAGCATTGTGTGGGATCGGTCTGATAATATTTGGGTTTTTATTTTATGTTGAGGTTTTCAGATTCTCTAATGAAACCAGAACAAATATAAAGAAATGTATCACAGTGTCCTTTTGGAAATATGATGTTAAAATTACTGTTAAATATACTAACAGCTATCACTGAAACAATGTAAAGACTAGCCAGATGAATTTAGAGTCAGCTGAAAAGACAGAGAGGATAAATTACCTTTTATTACAATCAACAGAGATTTGTTAATGATTAGACAGGAGGAAAGCTGGAGAACTTTCCTTTAGTTATCATTTTAATAATTGAATTTGCAGTTTTTATACTTTTTGGATGTTGCATAAGTTCCTGTGTTTGAAGCCTGATTGTGCGAGTTACTAAGAGAAAATTACTTACCAGTATACTCTGACATTGTGGGCTTAGGAAACTAACTAAATAAAATGAAACATATACAGGGAATGTCCTTAGTTTTAGTCTTTTTCAGTTGGGTTAAAGTTGGTCAGACAGTCTGTCTGATGAGGCTTTGGTGCATCTGTTTATTGAGATTCAGGATGTCTACATGATTGTCAGTCATCTGCCTCCACAAAGTGTTGTGTTTGTATTTTAATTTCTGATCTAAACATCTTAAATCTTCCCCTGACAAATACCATCCATGTTATAATAATTAAGAAAAACTAAAACTAACACAAACTAATAAAAAACTAAACTAAAACAAGCAAGCCCACTCTGGAAGCTAACTGAAGCCGAACTGAATTTAAAACAAAATCTCAAAATGAAATAGAAATGAAAGTGAATTATTAAGTACAAAACTATAACAACTCTGCAGGAAGTACAGTACACAACATGACACGATGATTTGCTTGTTTTACCATAGCTGTCATGTCACACTTTTATATGATGCTTAATTTTGTAACCTTATGTTCTCAATGCAATACAGTCGTCTCGTTGGATGCAAAATGTGTCCAATTGGGATGCCCGCCGCGGCAAACAGGGCACATGTGAGAGTCATCTGCCGGCAGGTTTTTCGCTCACATACATTTTGCATCTGACCAACTCTTTTATTACTGTTGTTGTTTTTTTGCTACCTATTATCTTATGGTTTGATGATATATTTACTCATGTTTTATTTTGTCATGTGTTTGTGCTTTTAGCACAAAGAGGGAGGAACTGTTAGAAATATTCTTTTGCTTCTTTATCAAGGCCATGAGAATGGCACAGAATGTGTCATTATAACCCCTTACTATTACCCTCATAAGGGAGTTGCCTTCCTATGAAATGGAATATCTCCAGATTAGTTTGAAGCCCACAAGTATCATTAACGCAGACATTCCTTCTTTCAGGGAGAGGCAGAGATAAAAGGCTGTTAGTTAGAGGGCTAGTCAGTTCACTCCTGTGTGTACTGCTGTGCATATAGAACTGAGCTCCACTGGTGAATAAATAAATTGCGTAATTGTTCATTTGACCTACCTAACGAGTATTTCTTTATTTAATACAGGAGTTTTCCTATCAATCCACCATGCAATACCATCTGGAAAGCTGCCAAATGGCAACAGCTTGGTTTTTCAGCATGAAAATGATCCTTAAGACAATACCATTGCAGTAAATGCCTAACTGGATAGAAAAACGCACAATGGAACACTATCAGTCATCCACTATCCTCTCCAGAGTCCGGACTACAGTATTATTGAAGCAGTGTGGGATTGTCTTGACAGAGAACAGAACAAAAGGCAGCTGACATCCAAAGAAGAGCTTTGGAATGGCCTTCAAGAAGCCTGGAGAACTTTCCCTGAAGAAATGACAAGAACGCTTGCCCAAGAGAGTTCAGGTTGTGCTGATGAATAAATGTTGACTCTCAAGCTTGATAGAATTGTATAAACTCTGTTTTTGTCTCATGTACTGCATTTCTGTTTATGTTTGCACTTTTCAATGAATTGTATTCTCCAAGCAAAATGTAAAAAAATAAGGGTGGCTCAAAGACTTTTGCACAGTTTTTAAAGATAAACTACAATGTAGCTCTAAATGAATTATGCTGTCCAGAGGTAAAACTTTTGGCCTATAGGGGGCATACTAACATCACCTCACTTATTCCTAGAGTCATTTTTCCCCAAATAAGCTCAGTATGAATGCTGTCCCTACACTGTAAATAAGACATAAATATAGAAAAATATATGTGGTTCTCTTAACAGGAGATGAATTGATTTAACTACAAATACTAGACACTGATAAGCCATGAAAACATAAAGAGAGAACTTGGCTGGTATACAGTTAGGCAGCTGAAATGGTTCCATTTGCCATGTGAAGAATTTACAACAGATTTTTGGTAGATAAGTCACATTATTGTGGAGTTTTTAACCACTAATGGTGCCATCAAGCAATGTTTTAAAGTGCCTGCTCTGTTACTCTCCTAAACATCCATGCATCATAGCTGTCAAAGGGTGAAAGGCAGGGTACACCTCAGACAGGTCGCCAGTCCACCACACATCCAATCATGGAAAAAAGAATTGTTCCATGGTTATTCTGCATCAGAAGTTAGCATTGCCCTCTTTAGCAAAAATAACTTATTTTTGTCATTTGCATGTGTCCACAAGTCTCTGATATTGGCTTGCTGAAATTTTTGACTGTTCTTCAATGCAAAAATCACTTTAATGTTTTTGAGGGTTTTCTTATGTTCTTGCAAATATGGCGTTTGACCAGGTTGCTCCTCTTCCTGTGGATTTGCTGTGTGCTCATGCTCACTGTTCACTCAGATATGATGAGTTAAATCAATGAGTGCAAACTCACCAAGCCTTGAAGCAAGAAATCCCAAATGAAAACATTTCAACCACTATGCTTTACAGATGCTTCTTCTCCTGAAAAGCTATGTTGGGTCCAAACAATTCTACTGCTACTGTGGCCAAACAACACTGCCTGTCCTTCATCTGTCCAGAACATGTTAGTCCAGAAGTCCCTGTATTCAGCTTTATGTTCCCTGGCAAACTATAGTCTTGCTTTAATCTTTTTGGACAACACAGACATTTTCCTGGCCCGGCATACAGGTCAGATGTGTGTAGTGTCTTTTTGATTGGAGATTCATGCACTTCAACACGATCAGCTACAAAAGTTACCTGGAGAATCCTTTTCCATGTGATTGATCTGTGTTTTATTTAAACTATGAAAATGGCCAGCCCACAAATTGTCAGCTTGTCCAAAAATGTCAAAAACTCACTAATTTCCATGTGATGTGCTTACTTTTGCACATCAGTGTGTGTAAGTATGTCCATTCTCACATGTGCATTTGCGTGTTACATATTCCTGCTGACAGCTTTATCTGCATTAGTCTACTGATCAGCGGGTGATGGATGTTAATGTGCCAGAAGTGCTGTCCAACAAAGAAGAAGACCGCAAGGAAGCAATGACAGGTTCAAATTCTTCTTATAAAGCAACACATATGATAAATAATGACTCCTCAGACTACTTCTAAATTTATGAGTTTGGTTTTAATTTTGTATTTGATATCTTGCCTGTTGTGTAGGACCTTAAAAAATGTGTCAGGACATTTAAAAAAATTCTTACACCTATGCTCTTTTTAAATAAACAAAGCAGTTTTGCTTATGTGACTTCTGTAATGGGGCAGTTTAGAATAATTTAACACTATCCAGAACTATTTCAGACCAGGGATTGCCTAAATAGAAGTCAGTACTCTGATATATATGAGTATTTCATGAAAAATACTAGCTCATCTTGAATTTGATGGCAGCAACACATCTCAAAAAAGTTGGTGACAAGGGCAACAAAAGTACTCACCACTGGAGGAACATGCTGAAACTCATTAAGTTAATTGGCAACAGGCCAATAATGGGATTGGGTATAAAAAGAGCACCTTAGAGAGGCAAAGTCACTCAGAAGTAAAGATGGGCAAAGGTTCAGCAATCAGCTAGAAACTGTTTATTCCATCATCAACACTAAACAAAATCATCAACAGGTTCCAAGAATCTGGAGACATCTTTATGTGCAAGTGACACAGCCAAAAGCCAGTATTGAGATGCTGGTGATCTTCAGGCCCTCAGGGAGCACTGTTATTGCAAACAGGCTCAGGAACACTTCCAGAAATCATTGTGAACACAGTTTGCCGTGCCATCCACAAATGCACGGTAAAGTTCTATTATGCCAAGAAGGAGCCATGTGTGAATATGATCCAGAAACACAGCAGTCTTTTCAAGGCCAACTCAACTGAGGCAAAGTGGAAAACTGTTCTGTGGTCAGATTAATCTAAATTTAAAATTCTTCTTGGAAATCATGGACCCAGCATACTCCAGATAAAATAGGGGAGGGACCATCTTGCTTGTTATCAGCTCTCAGTTCAAAAGCCTACATCTCTAATGGTATGGGGGTGCATTCGTGCCTATGGTACTGGAAACTTGTACATGTGAAAAGGCACCATCAGTGCTGAAAGGTATTTACAAATTTTAGAGCAACACATCACATCTTTCTCAGGAAAGACTTTGTATAATTCAGCAAGTCAGTGCTAACAAAATGCAATTTTCCCCCTGGGATTAGTAAAGTATTCTGGCTCATAATTTTTCTGATTGATTCTGGTTTTAAACCTTCATACTGTAGCTATTACGACAGGATAGCTTTGTAGTAGAACTGGCCTGCCTGCAGTCCAGATCTTTCTCCAGCTGAAAACATTTCACACATTATGAAATGTAAAACACAACAAAGACGACCCAGAGCTGTTGAGCAAATGGAATCCCATATCAGACATGAATGGGACAACATTCCTTTCCCAAAGGTCCAGCAGCTGGTCTCCTCGGTTCCCAGATGTTTACAGACTGTCATTAAATGAAGAGGGGATGCTACACACTAGTAAACATGGCCCTGTTCCAGCTTTCTGGAGACTTGTTCTTCTTCTTCTTCTTTCGGCTGTTCCCATTAGGGGTCGCCACAGCGGATCATCTGCCTCCATCTCATCCTATCCCTTGCATCCTCTTCCCTCACACCAACCCTCTGCATGTCCTCCTTCACTACATCCATGAATCTTCTCTGTGGTCTTCCTATTCTCCTCCTGCCTGGCAGCTCCATCTTCAACATCCTTTGTCCAATATATCCACTATCCCTCCTCTGAACATGTCCAAACCATCTCAGCCTTGTCTCTCTGACTTTGTCTCCAAACTTCCCAACATGAGCTGTCCCTCTGATGTACTCATTCCTAATCCTGTCCATCCTGGTCACTCCCAGGGAAAATCTCAACATCTACAATTCTGCCACCTCCAGCTCTGCTTCCTGTTTTTTTGTCAGTGCCACTGTCTCCAAACCATACATCACAACAGGTCTCACCACCGTCTTGTAAACCTTCCCTTTTACTCTTGCTGCTATCCTTCTGTCACAAAGCACCCCTGACACTTGTCTCCACCCACTCCACCCTGCCTGCACTCACTTCTTCACCTCTCTTGT
>VUQH01082604.1:0-27072 GCA_015106775.1 Etroplus canarensis | reverse complement strand
TCCTTGATTGCTACCTCTAAGCATATTGTGCAATGTTGGTCTTGTGTGCAGCTCGGTAACATTCAGTATTTATTATTTACTGTTACTGATGCTTATCTAGGTTGTTGTTATGGATTGTATGTTTATAGATCATATGTCTGTTCTTTATTTTTCAGTTGCAGTATGCTTGTTACAGATGCAGTGATTGGTATCTTAATGTGCACTCTTCTTCTTTTCTCTTCTGTTTCTCTCTTTTCTTCTTCTTTCTTTTCTTTTCCCTACCTGTCTGTTCTGGCAATAAAGAAAGAAAGAAGTATATCAACAACAGGAGGCCATAGAGTTTATGGAGCTCCTTCTGGTAAATTAAATGTGTTTGGCACAACAAAGCATTCAGACCATGATTCTGCTTGCTAATACTGCCAGACAGGACAGGTTAAAAAAAAAATATATATAGATGGTAATTGTTAGGGGAAAATGTAAGATGTGTAGCTCGGAAATCACAATACAAACGCGACACTTTGTGAAGGTAGATAAGTGACAATCATGTAGACCAGGGGTCCCCAACCGGTACCGGTCCGTGGACCATTTGGAACCGGGCCGCAAATAAAAAATGTCGTTAAAATGTTATTTTTCTTTCTTCTTCCGGATCTTATTTTGAAAAACAACTGTTTCCGCCCTCGCCTCACTAACCACACTTGACTCTGGAACGTCGTTTCACGCATCAGCGACACAAGTTAATCCTTGAAAATAAAATTCGCTGAAGAGCTTTTTCAGGAAGGAACGAGCAAACAATGGGACAGCAGAAGGTCACGGACCACCAGCAATAAGAAAGCTGCATTTTAAAGAAAATACAAAAATACTTACCTAAGTTACAGGTTCATTACAACAGATAATACACATGCTCCGCACCTGCTGTGACCAACTGGCTAATGAAGCAATGAAACCTACAAAACTACTTCACCATATTGAGACAAAACACCAATACACACATACCTTCTCTATATAAAGTGTAGTTGTTGCATTCCGATTACAGACTATTAACTGACAAAGATTTTTGTTATTGGACCCCCCCACCCCTACCCCGTCCACCCAGTCCGTGGAAAAATGTTCATACATGCAACCGGTCCGTGGTACAAAAAAGGTTGGGGACCACTGATGTAGACATCCTGAGTCTCGATAAACAGATGCACCAAAGCCTCATCAGACAGGCTGACTGACCAAATGTAATCCAACTAACAAAGACCAGAACTAAGGACATTTCCTGTATATTTTTATTTTATTTTAGTTAGTTTTCTTAGCCAATAATGTAGTTTTAGGTAGTTTTGATTTTTCCCAAAAGCCTAGTTTTTATTTTTATTTCAGTTAACTAAAATGATTTTTCTTGGGTAGTTTTAGTTTTTAGTTTAGTTTTAGTTAACTAAATTAAACTTGCTTATATGTTGTAGAATATAGTTGGCTAAATCGACAAAGAGCAGGACACTTTAGAGCCAGTCTCGGCACAGATCAGCAGGCCACATAGCTGGTCCACAAAGAAAACAAATGTATCGGAGATCGGAAAATTCATATGCAACTGAGTAAAAGCACAGTAATGTTTCCCAGATGATCTTACAAGCAGACCTACTGTAGTTGCACTAACCAGCTATTTTAACCAGCTATTGTCTTAAAGAACACAGTGTTTCTCCAGCACAGTTTGATAGTAGTTATATATGTCTTATGAGCAGAAACTTTACTTGCTGGCTCTTGGGGGCATTCACACTATGCTACAACATATGAGGTTAGTGAGCCAGCAGCTGAGCACCAACCTCTTTAGGGGTTCCTACAGTATCCAGGGGTAGTATGGATTTGATTTACTGTCAACATACAGTACGCTTGCATGTCAACTCTGTAGTTTTTGGCAGCTGTTCATTGATTTGTGTACTTCCTTGAATGCTTCACCAATGAGCTTTGATAAAAAAATATTGTTTGAGCCCGTAAGTTTACTACCATGTAGCTAAAATGTTAGAGCAAGAGGTAGCAGCTTTCAAGTTTTTGCAGATTAAGTTTTAGATTAAACAGAAATAAATAAAAGTGAAATGGATAAATAAGTAAAAGTGAAATAGACAGATAAATAAATGAATGAAATAAACTTGATTAATTCTGATTTATTTTAACCATGTAAAAATATTGGTAACCTTTGTCAGAAGACTTTACATAAATCCACTTCAACCAGTGGAACTTGTCTGAGTGGTCCCAGCAGGGAACCAAAGACAACTGTGAAACTATGTTTCACAAAGTTTTATTAATAAGTTTTGAGCTTCTCTGTGCAAAATGAATTATCAATGTTATGCTTTCAAACTGTGCCAGCAGTCCAGTATGGCAGAATATAGTTGTTTGTGGAAGCCACACTACAGAAGGTACTTCAGCGTTCACTAAATATTCATATGGCCGAACTAGTACAGGTGGTAATCTGAGCAGAGAAATATCTGTGACCACTACATCTGTCAGTTCAGTTTGCAGTGCATCTGGCCTGTGTTGTACCAAAGCCAGTTTCTCTAGATAAAGACAGACTTTTTGCATCCCTGGCTCCCACCCTCTGTTCTACACACACAACACTTTCCCTCACCAGTGCCAGCAGCTCAAATTAAATCAGGCTTAAATAAGATATATCTCCATCTCTGTATGCAAGGATGGACTGATCCTCACAGCAGCGCTCTGACATTTCTCTCAGGCCGTGGGATGCCTCTGAAGGATTACCTCAGTGGGAGTGGGCTGCATTAGCTAGCCCATGACGACTCACTCTATTGATAGCAGTGGCAGGTACACCTCAGCAAGGAGCCTTTGTGTGGCCTGTGGAGTGAAGTGAAATGAGTATAAATTGTGGGTGTCAATTCCAAAGGGGAAAGCTGGTCATCTGTAAAAGAAAAGATGTATGAATACATATAGAAGGGTAATTCCACTTTTCTGCCAAGAGGGGAATGTGGAGGAGATGACATTCCCTCCTTTGGCCTGTGACGGGGCGTCAGAGTTTCTTCTACTTGTCTTTTGACTGTTTCTTACCCTAACTTCTTTTTTTTTTATTTGCTCTTTGGATTTCTGTCACACTCGCAAATGTCCCAACTTTAGTGTCAGACAAGCACTCAGACACAAATGGACACACACCCTCATATCGATTTACCTTCTGATTTGTGCGTTGCCAAGCTGTTGTTTCTCCATGTTAGAAAGTGAAGGGAGCAATGACCCAACTATCAATCAAGAATAAGACAAAAGCAACACCTTCTTCGTCAACAGGCAAGCACACATTTGTCAGGCAATACATCGTATTCTCAAGGTCGCATCAAACTGACAGCTGTGCCAAAGCAAATGTTGAACACCTTTTGATGCAGCCTTTACAAATTAGTTTAATGAGGAATTGATTTTCTCTCCTCCTCCTTTTTTTTTTTTGTGAACGAGGCAGGCTGTCCCTCAGGCCCTGTAGCAGCAGGCGGTTCAGCTCCACAGGAGCAACAATCAGGCAGAGAAGGAGAGCTGCTCACCATGAGAACAGGCAGTAAGAAGCAGCTTACTGGAAGGAACGACTCACAGACAGGACCATTCAGACGCACATGATGATGGCCGCAACCTGACTCTTTCACAACCACACCAGGCTGCTGGGCTTGAACGGATAGACCCCCACCCTCTACCCCCCTCAACTCTAATGTGTTGTAGCCTAATGTTGTGGAAGCAGATGGAGCTCAGTCATCAGGGTTGAATGAAACAGCAGACAGAGAGGTGGAAAACATGCTTCGGCGTGTGAGTGATCTCATCAAAACAAGAGAGGGATCAAATACATCAGGTCTGCTGCTTTTAAGTTTGGCTGCCTGGACGGAAGAATAATGAATTAAACATGGGGGAGGTCTGAAGTAACATGGCTGCCAACCAAATGGGAGGTTTGGAATTTCTAAGCAAAACATTTATTCATGACCTATGCAGTGAATACAAAATATTGTTTAAAGGAGAAGAGCAGCTCTGACAGGAATAGTGAAATACAATTGATGGATCACAGCATTATTGATTGGCTAAACACTGGGATTTATCTACCATTGACTGAAATGAATATAAATCATCATCATCATCATCATTTCTATTCTGTGGGCTAACAGAACGAGGAAAAACTGCCAACCTCAGAAGACGTCATCTTGGCTAAAGAATGTGTTTGGCCTTCTTCCCCTTTCATAATAACTCACAAAGGATGGTCAAGTCTTTCTAAATGGGTTAATGAAATCCTAGACTTTACCCAGCTGAGGAAGAAGATATTGATCCCTCTGTGGGGAGCAAATCCTATACCACAGTGCCAGTTCAGATTAATCACAGGATTCAGTGTATGACATTGCTTTGCATAACGGCAGTGATCACACCCTCTCAGAGATGAGTTTGGAATAATAATCAATGAATGATTACTCAAAGTCAGAAAAGAAACCAGCGCAACAAATATATATGAAGAAGCGTTAAGCGGTCAATTTAAAGAAGAAAAATCTAATCAAACTATTTCAAAAGTTTCTCGCCTCTATTTGACCCCACTGTTTGTCTGGTGAATAATGGACAATCCACATCAGTGGTGGTTGGAATTAAGTGCAATATGTTCTAGTGAATGAGGTGACTGGCTTGATTATTTTCATTCTGTGAAAATCACACTTTTTTCTTTGTGACAAATATCTTTGATTGACCTGCCAGCTTTGCTGGGTCATCTAGCAAATCAATGTCTTGAAACATTCATGCTAGACAATTTTCCACATATTGCCTCCACTAAAGGAAAGAGAAAGAATAAAAAGTCATACTTGATTTCATAATAAAATGTTCATGAACAGTGGTGATTGACATGTCTTTAGACATGAACAACTTGAGGTGTGGATCTGTCAGCAGTGATCCACAATAAGCCCTGGAAGAATAAGTGGGACTGGAGCAACTAGAGGTCCAGCTGGGGTGGATGACATTGTAGACTATGACAGGCTTCTGTTCTCTCACAGACAGGGAGAATTTATGGAAATGGAAGCAGAGTGTTGAGACGGATGGTAGCTGATCATTGTCTGCCCCATGCAGCAATCAGGTGAAACCCTGCAGGGCTGAATTTAAAGCAAATGTGCCCTATAAATCTCCAGGTTTCCCTGGGCCGCCTAATGAAAACTAATAGACAGACTGTGAAAGGAGCTATCCATCCTCCTTGTTTCCCCGCCCAATAACGGGTTGCTTTCCTCTTGGTCGTGAGGTAAAACTATAAAGTGTTTACATTCAAGTTTCTCCAGGGGAAAGTCATGGTAAAAGTAAACAAGCCTTGGCTAAAAGGCTTTTAAAAAGCTATAATTATCACCTGAATATACGCAGGGGTCATAGCCCGCGTTAAATATGGAATTTATTATCTATCACTGACAGCCTAAGGTGAAAGAAATGCTACTGTACAGTGTCCTACAGCCTTTTTCCAGACGTGTGAGTCATTGTTTTTCATCCACATGCAGAATTATAAAAGTATTTCTATACATATCTATGTTTCAACACTAATATTAAGGTGTATTCTTTTGCACTGAAGAATGACATCTTGTTTCAGAGAATGGTTCCTGGGTGGAACCACAGGGAAAGAGGCACAGAGAGGGTGGGAGGAGAAGTAAGGGGAAGAGTAGGGGGAAGAGGGGGAGACAGGGAGTCTGTTGGTGATCTCAGCCTGCAGATAGGCACCATGGAGACGTTCCTAAATAGAATGTGACTTTGATTTCTCACCTCATTTCACTCTCAGCTGTCAGATAGGTTTCTGCTCAGATGACATCTCCTTCACAACGATGCGCAAAAATGTGGAACGGGTCAGAAATGAGGCAGCTGCTGCCCTACATGCCAGACAGTCTCTGGGACATCATCACCTCTGCCGCTCTCCCGTGACTCACAACACTGACAACAACATTTAGAACAACAAAACTTAAGGCACAGCCATGCAAATGATGCATTGCACTTTTCTAATACCTCCCCCCACTGTTTCCCACCTCTGCATTCTTGCTACTGCATCTCCCTGTGAGCAGCCATGACCCATTTACCTCCGATCAATCAATGTCTTGGTTTTACTTGTGCAGATGTGTTGATGCACAGCTATCTACTCTCTGTCACAATAGAGCTCCATTAGCACTGCAGTCCTTTCTTTTAAAGAAAGTGAATAATTGATTTTTTTTTTAAAATTTTTGTGTTTGGTTTAAATATGAATATTATGCAGTAAATGCAGTAAAATTGCTAAATTAGTTCTGCTTTTTAATTCAGCATTAACATCAAAATTTCAGTTGACACGTATCAATAACAGGCAGAGTATCTAATAAAACAGTTTTAAATTTGGTCATTTAAAAACTTTCATATAAGCTAAAGGATTTTCCTTAATAATGGCCTGCAAAAGAACAGGTTTTTTTTTATGGATTATTCTTCTTCTCCTGCTAAGTAAATAAATAATAATAAACCAACTGGACTAGATGGAAAAATGCAAATCTCATAAAAAGTTGATATTTTGGAGATCCATGAATTTCACAGGTCAGTGACAAAATGTTGGTTATTATCACAAATGCCATCAATTTAAACCTATCAAGTCTACAGTGGCACGAATATATTAACTTTTAAAAACTTGTTAATAAACAGATGGTGGCCCAATGTGTCCTCTGGCATATTATAGAAATCTATGCCTAACTACACAAAGAGAGTGTTCCCAACCCAAATGTGATAATAAAAAATGTATTAGTGCATTTTGGTTGATTTAATAACTATTAATCCAAGTCTTTGTAATCCTTAACAAAAGGTGCCTCAGATAGCAATCCTTGCTCGCTAGTAAATTAGCTGTGTAGTGAAAAAATTAAACTTACAAATGGGTTTCTTTGATATAACAGAGAGAAGTACTTTGACAAGGAGCACGGGGTGTTCAGACAGCCTTCAGTGTGTTATAGGTGTATAATTCATTTCAAAATGTGTTTACAGTGTCTCAGATGATGTCAGCTGAAGGTGTCTCGGTTGGAAAATGATGAAAAACAACAGCTACACATGGCTATTTCCAGCTAAGCTCAAGCCTCCTGTGCAGGCTGACCACACACAATAAATAAGATATGTGTCTCGTTCTGTAACTTCATCCTGCCTCCACTCTTGATGGTGTTCTCATCTTGAATCCCACAAGGGTTTAAACAGGATTGGGGAGTATAACCCAAGTCACGGACAGCCTGACTGGTACGGAGGATAAACCATCTCAAACTTCAGTCCCTGGTCATAGATTTTTTAGCCATCAGGGACAGCTCTGCAACAGTATCTACTAGAGCCGTCTAGTGAGAACATATCAGACTCATAAATGTGATCGGCTGGCTTGGTCTGTGTAAGAGACACCAGAAAACTGCTGCTGTCCTTGTGAGGGATTATTCTAGAAATATCCGCACTAAAACAATCTGCCTGTGCTTGCTGGACCAGGTCATTTTCAAACCTGTTAGCAGTCACCCCTATGGTGTCATGAGGCCTACATACCACCTGCTTGGCTTGTATTCTGACCATATCTGCTCCACTTGGCCAAGAATACTATCTCAATGAGACAGCTGGGTACTGGTAACTACTCTCCAATGTTTCATCAACAGGGATTCATGTGTTATTCATTCGCCTCGGCTGCTGGCCGATGGCCATGTAATGACTGTTGATCACTGCAGTTGTATACTGGATTGAGATTTTTGCCCTGGTAAATTCTGCTGTTCATTATTCCTCAGACATCTCTAAGCTGGGCGCAGAGCCGCTGTTTAAACCATATGAATAACCTAATCAAGTCGACATCCTCGGGAACTATAGCTGCCTTATAATCAAATTATAATCAAATTCTCATGGAGTCTCAAAAGCATCATAAAACTCTGTTCAATAATTCACATGGCAAATATGATATTACCAGATCTTGTTTATAAATTCACTAGCCTGCCACCCATCAATGCACACTTTTTGCCCCAGAGCAACTCTGGCTGGTCCTTCAGCTGCAGAAGTCAGAGAGGGCTGGCAGCCACAATATTAAAAAGGAAAAGCCACTTGCTGGTTCTGCAATATAAGTGTAAATATGGGCACCTTAGAACAGCTGGGTTATGAATAATGGAGGCAGGTTGCCCTTGGTATTCATGGGAGGGGGCCCATTCTGGCACTCAAAAAGAGAGAGAGAAAGTTCATAACCCCTCGCTGTACTTTCCTTTTCTTAGCTGCCTATTTGCACACACGGCCGTCAGATGCCGGTCAGAAGTGAGACAGCAACAGCAATGCTGGCGGATGCTGCAGGCCTTTGGTTGAATTCACTTGTCTCGTTTATCCCTTTTTCCTTCAGAGATACATCTAAAATGCCGCTGGAGAGGGATCTGTTGCTGCTTGTGACAATAAATAAATAAATGACTCAATGCCCTTGCCAGCTAGTATTAAGAATAGAAAGAGAGGTCGGGCGCCTTAGGGTGTGAGACAATGCAGAGGGGTAATTGTGCAATGACACTGCTGAGCATTTTGCAAAAGAAAAATATAACAGCCCCGACAGCAAACTGCAATCAAACTTAGCAGAACTCAAAGGGGAAAAAACATGTATTTTTATACTCTTCTTTCTTTAAACCTCCTAAATTGTCAGTATTGATTTTTTTCTCCATTAACCAATTACTGTCTCAGCTCTGAATTAGTATCTGTTTGCTGATGAGTTTGGCTGCGGCAAGCCAACAGGGTAAGCTGTCGCATCAGAGTATAGTTTTGTTTAGAGACTGGGTGAAAGTGTAAAGCCAGAAAGCGTATACATGACATCTGATAAGCTGCTGGTTGACGTGTGGTTATTCAGAGTGCACAGTTTATTTCACTAAAATAGTTCTTTGCTTGGTAAGAGAACAAATCAACCCAAGATATTCTCACTGATGTATGTGGTGTAACCACTTCCTTTCAGACTTCCTCATTTACTACTGCTTCTTCAGTGACTTTGATAGACAAATGCTTTAACTTCTCTATGTTCAGCTGTGAGCAGGTGAAAAGGCAATAACATGAGTTGTAGAGGAGAAAAATTAACCATAAGTTGTGTCAATTTCAAAACTGCCCAAAATATGTAATACATACTTCATCATTTACACCAAGTACTGACGAGAGGAAGCATCCACGTTCAGCAGTGGTCCTGTCAAACCCTGTCTGACAAAAACAGGAAATAATGATCATAATTTTATTTAAAACGTAAATCCATGTGTTTTGGTCTATTTAGTTTGTTCTTGTGCGAACATGTGTATCACACTATGAACTGTGAGAACAATGGTCTCTCTGCCCTGTTTATTAGCAATATAAGCCTGTGGGGTGTGCGACCTTTAAGTGTGATGGCCTGTTATTTCAGCAGGATAAGATGTGGTGTTAAAAAGGAGGAGATTGTAAGTATGAACCCACCTTAGGTGCATAATTCATCTTATTGTTCCCACTGCCAGGATTGTGTTTACTTGTGCAAACAAGCTTCTACTTGCAAGAGAGTCCAGGAAACACATTCAGACAATGCTCACAAAAGACACTGAATAAAAGGCCCGGTAACATCTTGGACATCTGCACAGCATTTATTTAAAACATTTTTTCAGCCATGATGTGTTGACATAATTTGACATTCAAATCATTTACAATGCCTATAAAAAGTATTCACCACCTTAAATGTCCTACCCTTTTATTGCTTTAGTAAATGAAATAATAATCAACATAATTTAATTTACAAAAAAGCTTATTTTATGTAACAATGAAAACAGAGTTTTACAAAAAAAAGTCAATTAGTTAAATGTTTATGTATACTGCAAAATAAATGTTACATAATACATAAATACATAAATAGTCCCCCCATTTAAAGGGACTGACCTAATTCAACAGAGATCCAGCTGGTTGATTCCAGCAGTGTCGCAATTAGTGAAATAGAGATCACCGGATCACCTGAGTGCAGTGGATGTGTGTCAAGTGATTGTAATATAAAAACACTTGTGTCTGGGAGGTCCAGTCTCTGGTTCATCAGTATTGCTGCTACAATAGCAACATGAGGACAAATGAACACTCCAAGCAACTCAGAGAAAAGATCACTGAAAAGTATAAGTCAGGAGATGGCTGCATAAAGATTTCCAACTCACTGGACATCCCACAGGGTTCAGTCAAATCCATCACTAGGAAATGGAAGGACTATGGCACTTGTCTAAATTTGCCTAGAGCTGGACGTCCTCACAAACTGAGTCACTGGGCAAGAAGAAGACTAATGAGGGAGGCCACCAAGACACCTACAACCACTCTGAAGGAGTTAAAAGCTTCAGTGGCTCAGATGGGAGAGCCTTTACATACAAAACTGTTGCCCAGATTCTTCACCAGTCGAAGCTGTATCGGAGAGTGGCAAAGAGAAAGCCACTGTTGAAAAAATCTCATATGAAATCTCACCTGGAATTTGCACAATGCCGTGTGGGGACTCCAAGGTCAATTGGAAGAAGGTTCTTTGGTCTGATCAGACAAATATTGAGCTTTTTGGTCATCAGACTAGATGCTATGTTTGGCAAACACCAAAAACTGCACGTCAGCACAAACACGCCCCGTGAAGCATGGTGGTGGCACCATCATGCTCTGGGAATGCTTCTCAGCAGCAGGCCCTGGAAGGCTTGTAAAGGTAGAAGGGAACTTGAATGCAGAAAAATATCACCAAATCCTGGAGGACAATCTGACTCAGTCTGCAGAGAACTACGGTTTGGGAGATTTATTTTCTAGTAAGAAAATGACCCCAAGCATACAGCAAAAGCTACACAGAAATGGTTAAAAGACAACATGGTGAATGTTCTGGATTGTCCACATCAAAGCCCAGATCTCAATGCAACTGAGAATTTGTGGCTGGACTTAAAAAGAGCTGTTCACACCCGATCCCTGAGCAACCTGACAAGCTTGAGCTGTTTTGCAAGGAAGAATGGAGAACAATTGCAGTTTCCAGATGTGCCAGCCCGATTGAGATATATCCACTCTGACTCAGTGCTGTGATTGCAGCCAAAGGTACATCTACTAAATACTGACCTAAAGGGAGGGGGTATTTATGCAAACATGTATTTTATCTTATTTATTTTTAATTAATTGAAATTATTTAGTAAAAATGTGTTTTCATGAAAGAAGCTTTTTTTGCAAATTCTTGTCAAAAAGCCATGTTTTTATTTACTAAAGCTAAAAAAGGGTGAAACATCCAAGAGGGGTGAATACTTTTTATGGGCATTGCAGATATGAATCGAAAGAAAGTGTGAAAATGTAAAAGATTTGAGGTACTTTTAGAAGGAGAATATGTCATTATGTTTTTGGAGTTGTCCAGTAGGATTAGCAATGC
Source organism: Etroplus canarensis (assembly GCA_015106775.1). NCBI lineage: Eukaryota > Metazoa > Chordata > Actinopteri > Cichliformes > Cichlidae > Etroplus > Etroplus canarensis. Next base: position 15,782 of record VUQH01082604.1, on the reverse strand, counting down.
CAGACTTTGTTTTATGAAACCAGTCAACCAGTCTAATCTGCATGGATGTATAAACTCACCACCCACCAACAATGTTTTCCAAGCTTTTGCTATGAAATACCTGCTGTTCTTTTATTTGGATGTGTGTGGGATAATTGTTTTTTGTTACAGTGTGCATTAAGTGATGAATATGTTAATGAGGTCCACTGCTACATTAAAATGTCCATGAAGTCCCACAGTGTTCCTGTGGACACACTAATATTCCCTGGTCAGTAGGGTCAGCTGGTCAGCCACACTTGGTGGTCCTGCAGTGTACTTGGAAAGGAAGGAATTAAGAAGAATTCATTATCATGCATTATATTCTGAAGGTTTTGATAATCAAGGTGAATCACAGGAATCTCCCTGTCACAACACACTTCAACTTTAGGAATCCTGTTGCAAGTAGTTCTCTGTTGCCTTGAGACAACCTTTGCTGTGAACTGGTGTTATATAAATAAAATTGAACTGAATTTGAAACTGAATAGACACTATTGCCTAGGATGTACAGATTTATGAACTTTTTCAATTGTCACACCAGGATCTGCATCCATCTGCCACTCAATTTACCACAATGCCAGAAGTGCAGTTAAAGTACAATTAAAATATAGGTTTTTCCATTGATCTACTTTTATTTCTAATCAAACAATCTGCTAAAGAAATATTTGTCTTTTTAAGCTTAGAGGTCCACAAATAAGACAGTTAATTAGAGAAGAAAACAGCCGTTTGTCACTACATCCCTGTGTGTTGCGTCAAGCACCAGCACAACAGTAGGTCCCCAGGATTTCAGTGCACAGCTGGATTTATGTTCCTACATCTGCTACTGGAGCAAAAGACAGGGGAATCTGTGTTGTCCTGTGTATTTATCTAGATTTGCTACTTGTTAACTTTTTGCTACTTGATACTGTAACTTTTAGGGGTGCAGAAAAGGAAGTGATAGAAGGTGATATGCTTTGTGAATATTCATACCCCAGCTCCATCAGAATAATAACACAGCACAGAACTCCCCCCTAACATCTATTAGAACTTGATCAATGACCATTGCACACTGCGGACTTTCTAAAACTTCAATCAACTCTGGTGGGCAAAGAAAACAGGAGTCTATGTAGTCTCTTTTGTTTTAAGTGATCAGTGCCCTTACAGCCTTTCTCTATAGCTCTAGCAACACAGTAGAGCACTCTGCTCTTTATTCTTTTATAAAAGGAAATTCTTGATGTCACTGAGAATCAGAATCAAATCAAATCATACTATGAAAGAGCCAAAAATTCCTGCCTGTGATAAGGTTAATATATTTATTTTTCCTCCTTTCATTTTTTGACCTTAAATATTGATTGAAAACTCAAATCTCACTGAGATGCTAAGTAAATGTTGAATTTTGTGAATTATTTGTCTAAACTGACTTTTCATAAAGGGTTTTTCCTTAATTGTGTGGACATGTGTTGGACCTTGAACTACCTCAAGTTAAAAGTCTTGAATTATAACATCTTAGTATAAATACCAGTCGGTTTTGTTTACTGACAAACTTTAGAAGCTGGAATTTTCCCTTATTTACATTTAGGTCTATAAGTTTTTATGACAGTGATACATTCTTTAAAATTTTACCTCTGTACACTACCACAGTGGGGTTTAAATCAAACAGTCAAAATGTGATTGAAGTGCAGGCTTTCAGCTTTAATTCAAAGTCTTTGACAAAAGAATTGCATTACATGTTCTGAAATTATACACAGTCCCCCACTTTCAGAGGCTCAAAAGTAATGAGACAATTGACTGACAAGCAGTTTCATGGCCACATGAGACTTGTTCCCTCATTATTCCATGACTAAATAAGCAGATATGGAGTTGATTTCAAGTGTTTAACTTGTATTTGGTAGCTGTTCACCGAAACTCTCAATATGACGTCCAAAGAGATATTGATGCAAGTGAAGGAGGCCAATATTAGGCTGAAAAAACCCAAATCCTATCAAATAAACAGAAAAAAACCTTAGGAATGGCCAAATAAACAATCTTCAACATTCTTAAAAAGAAGGAATGCATTGGCCAGCTCAGGAACATCAAAAGGACTGGAAGACCACCAAAGATAACTAAAGTAGGTGATCATTAAATTCTTTACATGGTTAAGAAAACCCTTCACAATATTTAGCCAAGTGAAGACCATTCTCAAGGACGTAAGTGTATCATTGCCAAATTCTTCAATCAAGAGATGCCTTCATGAATGTGAATATAGAGGGTTTACAGCGAGTTACAAACAACTGGATAATCAAGAACAGGAAGGCCAGATGAGATTTTATATAAAAATGGCTCTAATACCTAATAAACAAAAACAGTTTATGCAATTCATTTGTTAAACCCCTTGCATTAAAGCTGAACATGTGCCCTTATATTTTGACTGTTTAATTTTAAATTCACCGTGGTGGTGTCCAGAGACAAAATTACAAAAAGTGTCATTGTCCCAAAACCTATTGGCCTAACTGAATTTATTACATCATCATTTCATCTAAACACCTGTAATGTATTTGCTTAAGAGTGCTGTGAGCTTTCAGAAAACACATAAACATGTCTAGTTTCTTTGACAGCCAAAAGCTTGAGCCAAATGCAGTGTTCATATAAGTTTCTCCAATATGAATTTTTGTTGATTTCTTAATCACTTTTGTCTCATTACTTATACCTCAATGAACACTTTACAAACATTACTTATTGAGTGTTGCACATAGTAAGTGATTTATTTCCCCCACAGGTATAGCTGTCCTTCATTTTACCCATAAAAAATAACATTTGGGCTACAAGAATGAAAAGAAGTCCCATGTATTTTGCAGTGACTGCATTTGGTTGTATAAGCCGAGGCTGCTAATATGATTTGTAAGAAGAGCATAAAATGTAACATTCCATTGCAACTGACACATTTGAATACAGAGTCAAGCGATTAACAGAGAAATCATGCATGAGTGAGCTTGCTTACCAATCTGCTCTGTGTATTTGCCAAAACATCCATATATTAAAGCTCTCTGAGCCTAATGAACATCCCGCTCTTATTGATGATCCCATTGTTGTGTGGAGGAATTTACATAATCGCTTCTTTACTCAGATTAAATTTACCTCCATTAAAACATACCTCGCTTCTGTTCGCTTTAGCTGCAATGGTAATATTGTCTCATATACGTGTTTGCATTTTGAAAACATGTTTTCTTTAAATCATGGTCTTTTTTTTTCAGCCAAATTGCCATGGACAACAAAGCTGCTTTTTTTAAAACTACTTTTCGCTCCCTGTGACGCCTCATCATTATATCTCACAATATTTTCTGCTGAGACAGGGACTTGCAGAGAGTGTTTTTATGTTCTTGGAGGGGGGTGCGAGAGGAGAAGGTGAAGGGGGAGTGGAGGAAGGAAGCAGAGAGATAATAGTTTGAAGGCTGTGTCAGTGGTAGGCAGGCTTCAGAAAACATCAGGGCAGCATTCGGAGATAAAAACAGGTATACCACCCTATCATGTCCTCAGAGCAACTGTGCTTTGATATGTTCTAAAAAATCCATTGATGTCTCTGACAGCACTTTTCCCTTTTTTCTTCCTTCTGTAATGATAGTATGCTCTGTGAATGCTAAATCAGGGCTGGTTTGGTATCAGTGAATTTTATCAAATTCACAAAGATTGAATTTGCATTCAGACATTAATAAGAACAGAAAAAATACATTTAAAGCTCAACAGGTTATTGGCTATATCACATTCAGTAATTTCTATGTTACAATACGGAGAAGGTTAATGTGTGGTTTCTCAAGAGTTTTCTCCTGAAAAATGGTTTCACAATCATTGTGACATGGCCCAGTGTTAGAGAACATTAAGAAACTTACCACCTTGACAACATATTTTTGGTAGCAAACATAGACAATGGAACCAGATAGAGAAATGAGCTGTGAACACAGGAAACACATAAAACATAAAGAAATTATAAAGACAAAAAAGAAACACTGAAACAGATCAGTTTTAACATTTTAACTGACTATGTTTTAATAAGATAAGATAAAATAAGATAAAATAAGAGTAAATACTTTATTAATCCCATTTTTGGGAAATTCTATTGTTGCAAAACTTGAATAAAAAAGTATTATAAAAAGATATTGCCTTTAGTATGACTAATTTCCTGTATCTTTCCTTGTGTCTGTCAGGATTATCCATAATGGACAAAAGTTTGTTCGGTGACATCCTCTCCACCACAGATTTAAAGTGTCCGGTTTGCAGCCAGTCATAGAGCCAGCCTTCATGATCAGTTTATTCAGTTTATTGGTGTCACCAGCTCCAACACTGCTCCCCCTTCAGACTGTAGCAAAATACACTGCGTTTGCCACAACAGACTGATAGAAAATCTCCAACATTTTGCTTCACATGTTGAAGAATCTCAGCTTCCTTAGGAAAAAGAGCCTGCTCGTCCAATTATTGTATACAGCCCTTGCTTTGGTCTTCCACTTTAACCTGATGACACCGTGGACACCCAGATACTTGTAGTACTCCACATTGACATCTGTGTAGCTCTCCTCCTCCTTTTGAAGTCAATCACCATCTCTCTGGTCTTTTTTCACATTCAGAAGCTGAGGATTTCTCCTAGGCCACTCCACAAATTCATCTATTAGTGCTCCTCCTGTCCATCACTTATACATCCAACTACTGCAGAATCATCTGCAGAGTATTTCTGTGGGTCGCATGACCCGGAGCTGCACTGAAACTCTAAGGTGTACAAGGTGAACACGAACAGAGACAGCATAGTTCCTTGTGGAGCTCCTATACTGCACATCACCAATTCAGACAGAGCACTGGCCAATTTCACATACTGTGGCCTTTTTGTCAGGTAGTCAGTAATCCATGAGACAGTGGATATGTTTACTGACATTTCCTGTAGCTTCTTTCTCAGTAGCAGCAGCAGGATTGTGTTAAATGCACTTGAAAAATCAAAGAATGTGATCTCACCGTACAGCCATTACTACTGAGATGAGAATAAACTGTCTGCAGCATACAGTAAATACGAAGTACGCGTAGTGCACTTCAGGTAGCCATACTTGCCAGTGTGAACGCACTTATAGATTCAAAATAGCAAGTGTAAGTATGGAAGTATGTGATTTGAAACACAGCAATGAGTCTTTATCAGTTCAGGAAGCACAAATAACTCAAAGCTCAGATGTGTTCATTAGATTGTAGCATTATCTAGAAATATTTTCTGTTTTCTAACTTAGTTTCCTTTCTTCAATATTGGGATTTCTTTTTTTTGTATTTTCTCTTGCCTACGTATCTTATTAAATTGCTGAATCTGTTTTTGTCATTTGTCTGTGTTTAGTCTATTTTCATGTGCATTTTTTGTTGTAGTACATTCAGCTGTCAGAAGCTCCCATACTGCATACCAGCCCCAAAGCAAAACCAGGATAAAACCTGATAAATTTGGAATTGCAGACGAGATAGCAAATATTGGTCAGTAATAATGACTGTTGAATATTGCTGCTGGAGAGATGAGAGATTATATAAAATTTACTGTTCATGGTCAGCAGCTGAAGGTGAATGTGAAGCTTTCAGAGAGAATGTATGTGTGAAATAAACAATGACATTTTTGCTGTGCTATAATTTTTCAGATGTTACTGTCAGGGAACTCATTTCAGCTCTTCAAGTTTTCAGACAGGGTCGTGCACCCAAGCACATCATTATAAACCATGCTCTGGCCACCCACAAAACACATACACACAGGATGCTCTTTATACACTTGCACACACACACACACACACACACACACACACACACACACACACACACACACACACACACACACACCTACACACACACACACACACACACACACATACACAAGACTCATGATTAGAGCCATTCATTCTTTCAGATATGTCAGTGTGGTTGACAAGCTGTCCAGCTGTGGCGATGTTAGCTCAGCTGAAGTCACTGATTACTACTGAAAGACCCAGTTAAGGTTTTATTTTTAGTGACTGACCTGCATTCTACATTTTAGACAGTATACCTTATTTTATTGTATAGCTGCATATTCTTTCTTCCTGGGTATTTTTAAATCTCTTTTTAATGATTCCTCTAAGAATTAATTTAAAAAAAAAAAAAAAGTGAATCCAGTCAATAAGAAAAGAATAAAACTGAGGGGTATTATCTGGGGGACTGGTTCCCAGCTCCTACTCTGCCCCTCTGTGGGGAATTAAAAGCACTCAAGTGAAGAAAAATGATCTGAACTGAGGAATTCACATCTATTTATTTAGTCTTTTTAGAGTCAGTCAACACCAACATCAGCATTAACTACAACTATTGCTTAGTTTTACTGGTAATTTACACTATGATTAATACGAACAGGAACCCTTGAGTGTGATACATTTAGATACATTTAAGATTTTCACTGTTTGAAGTGCTGGAGTTGTAAACTTTGCCTTCAGCAGAGGAGCTGACAGCTGAGTCCGAACCAATGAAGATAAAACTTCAGGCTTTAAATTATTTTCAAATGACTGCTTGCCATCACCATCATTTATTGGTTGGCCAGCATCATTCATAACCAGTTCACTGTATAGCAATGGGATTTGTCTGACATGACCCTGTGACTGTGTCAGTGAGGACACTGTGTGTGTGTTTGTGTGAGTGGTTCCTGGTGTGACTTGCTGGCAGACAGACTGTTAGAAGCTGCTGTGTGATTAAACCTGTTTTAATCTCCACAACAAACACACACTACACTATTCGGTAGGCGAACAGCGCAGATTTGAGGCAGTGAAATCACTGTGTGCCTAGTGCACACAAATCAACAGCCTTCTGATTTTATGGCAGTAAAAACAGACTAAAGAAAGCTTAAAAGAGACCTATAGACTCAAGTTTTTGTGTCAATTTTTAAATATAAATTTCTTTATAGGGATGATGCAGTTTAACATCTTTTACATATACAATAATTCAAATATGCACTTCTCATTTTCATAAAACCCTCTATACATTAAAGACACACAAAAAATACAAGTTGAGAGAAAAGAGTACAGATACAGAAATGTAATGAAATACACATTAAATAATACATCAATTTAAATGTGATTAGAGATTATAGTAGTTTAAAATACAATTAATTCAAATGTCTCCAGCTCTGGTTTGTGATTTGTCAGCCATCAACGATGAGAAAGTGTTTGCCAGAATAGAAAATATTCATGATTTTGCTGTTTGCAGAGCTTTATCATTAGAGCAACGGAGCAGCTTTTAACATTTTTACCCTGGGGTGACAAAACAAGAATCATCTAATTCAAACTGGTTTGTCCTTTGTGGAGTGTTAGCAAATGGCATATGAGTAACCCTGTTCCATTATGCAACAACCTCTATGGCAAACCAGCCAGTTTCTTAAAATCTAACATTTTCACTGGTGTCTTGTGTCAAAAATGGGGAGCATGATGGTGCTACGTACATCTTAATCCATTAGTTTTTCAGAGAAGGCTTAAAACCCTAAATATACATAGTATCTGGGCATGTCGGTCGTCATTGGCTTATTGGACTTATCCTCTTGGGATGGTGAACCAGTCATAGTCTCTACATTTAAAGTCCCTACTCTCACCTTTCACCCTCCTACCTTTCCTTCTCTCTCTGCCTCCTAATACGCATTCCCCCTTTCCTCCTCCTTTGTTTTCGGGCCAACAGTAGCTTAGTTTTCACTGGCCCAACTGTTGGCTAACGGCACCGGAGGTGGTCATTGTCAACTTGGACCGATCCTGTATGGAAGTCATATTATGAATCTTCATATTTGATTTGGCAAAGATTTTACGCCGGATGCTCTTCATGATGCAACCCTCCCCATTTACCCAGGCTTTGGATTGGCACTAGGAGTACACTGGCTTGTGGGCCCCTGTGACTGGGTTGTTAAAATTTTTTGCTTTCAACACATGTGCTGGTCAGACGGCAATGTGGAAAAGAAACAAACAAAAAAAAATGTAAATTTCATCTTCCTTTTAATACTGAATATTTTGTTTATTTGTGCACATCTTGTATCCATCCATCCATCCGTCCATGAGTCTATCTGGAGCTGGAATCTATTCCAAATGTCATGGGATGAAAGGGGGTTAAACCCTGGACAGGTCACTAGTCCATCTCAGGGCATCTTGTACATAGAAAGCAAATATTTATCATATATTTCATCTATATTGTATAAAAAATAAGGAACCATCAAAGCTGAAAATCTTATAGGACACACAGTACATATAACAGACAATATGTTTTTGTTTATTTCTTTTCCGTGTGGACAGGCTCTTCAGGATTAAACTTGATGGGGCTGTCAGTATGAGGTATAAGTGGCATCTTCTGCTGACACTAAAGCTCTTCAAAGCATTTACGTATCATTCATAGAAATTTGTTTAAGAGGTTTTCTGTAAACACACTCAGCACAGTCATAGATTCATCAGTCAGTCTCTGGAATGGGGAATTTGCACCCCCTAGTCTTTTTCTCTGCCTGTACTTTCTGACTGGCTTTCTCATTTTCAAACTAGGGAAACAAATAGGAGTGAGTTAAGACTAAGTTTATTTGAATCACTGAACAAGTTATGTGATTTCAGAGGTCTGGAACCAGACCAAATTAAGCTTGCATGTGTAAATTATTTTAGTGTGAGGTGCTAAAGGTTAGGATTTATCTTCAAATTTCCAACCAGTTAGAGATGACATTTTGAGTACCATGCTACCCTTAATTTAATGTTGATGTGAATTCAACTAAATCAAACACAGACAGGAAAAAAAAGAAGTAAATTTGGTAAGTGGGTAATAAACTTCTTGCAATATCTGAATCTGCCTGACTTTCTTTAACAGAGACAAAGAACTACAGTAGAAGAGTTTTTCAGCCAGATTCGCCAAGTATCAAGGTATGGTGAATGATAGATTGAAGGAAAGACAGATTTCCTGTCCCTCCGCAGATTTCATCAGGGAGTATTAAATCAAATTACATTTCCATCTTCAAAACACAGAAGCAACAACAGGACTTCAACATGAACTTCAAATACCCTTCAGCGAACGCCAGGATTATGAAGTCTTGTTGACGCGTTTCTGTGCTTTAGCCTTTGGTAGATTGAAACTAGGTCAGACCTGTCTGCCAGTCACAAAACATCCCGGAGAATGACAACTGTATCTCTGAGTCTGTCTGTTTCTGCTCCTCCGTCACACTCACACACACTCTCTTGCCTGCGGACAATGTACAGATGTAATTACAGATATTCCTGAATGTTATTTATTCTTCATAGCTCTGAAAGATGCCTTTGATAAACGATGCTGCAAATAACTTTGTATAATCCTCAAGTGAGATTTGTGTGCCTGACACTTGCAGTTTACAAAGTGATTATTATATAAGCATATATATACACTGTCATGTATTAAAAAACACACGTAAACTGAGGAATCCTGTAACTTTTCACACACAAGTCTGCATGCCTGCCGCTGCATTTTTAAAATCTGGACTGGAGTTAAACTAGAACTATAAATACGTTGAACTGGTGTGTTTATCCATCAGAGTTCTTACAAGGTGCTAAATCTGCTTTTAGGGTGAGACAGAGAGAGCATAGGGGGTGAAAAAGACGAAAGGGGAGAAAAAAGGTGAGAAAAAGAATTATAGATGAGGACAGAAATAGACTGTGTGAAAACAACACACAGCTTTCACTTTAGAGCCACAAGTGGAGACATTTAAGAGGAAAAATGTACTAAAAACATTGTCAGAGAGAAAAGAGAGAACCAGTGGAGGGAACGGGGAGAGACAGTGAGGCGGCGACAGCGGAGAGAAACTAAAAGAAGTCAGTCAAACTGAAACAAAGCAAGCGACTGAAACTGAGACAGATGTGCAGTCATCAGCAGAAATGAATACTAGGAAGGGTGTGTCCACTCACTAATGATGACCCCACATTAGCAGACCCAATGGCATTTCCCAGAAGCATTCACACTTCCTGTTTGCCGATTACAGGGAAGGAGGAAATGCTGTTTTAAAAAATGCCCTTTTAGGGGAAAATTACCCAAAAAGATTTATTTCCCCCCTCAGTGAATGTACATATTGAACACAGTGGTCAGATATTGTTCTGTAAGAGGTGAATCTTTTTCTGTATGCGATCACAGCTAAAGGTTTAACTTCAAGCAAAAGATAAAAATCCCCATTACAGCAGCTAATGGTGATATTAAACTATCGTCGTGGCATATTGATTCATATTGGATTACACCAACCACCAGCAAAGTGATCAAAAATATAATTAAAAACAAAAGAAGGTGAAGCAAAATGATGAAAACACCTGATTCAGTCATTTACTTTGAAGCCTCCATTAAAAGATAGACTAATAAAGGGATTTAGCCATCACATTTCCATAAATGTGAGTTTTCTTTTTAAAAATGGCCCCCTGCTGCTGCTAAGAGTAGGCTCAAGCACTTGTTTTATTTGTTTTAAGTTCTTATGTCAGCTCAGTGCTCAGTAGTAAAATAAATAAAGCCAAAGAGAGAGTCATTTACAACATGATTACAGGTTTTAAAGACAACAGATTGCATTTAATCCCCCCCCCCCCTTCTTTCTGGCGAGAACATACAGGCTTAACAGAAGGTGTCATTGCTTTCCTTGTTCAGATAATGTTAAGAGGAAGGCTACAAGCTGATGGACAATAAACACTAAGTAGGATGATATGAAAAGGGCAGTTAATAACAGTAGCAATAGCCCAGCGTGAAGTTTACCTGAAGGTTTTTAATGAAGATGTTTGAAGAAGCCAAATTCATGTTACTATTAACTTCAAAACTGATCTGAAAAGGACAAAAATCCAAAGCAGCAAGGCTTACTGAACAGTTGATGTCAAAAGTAGGAAGGAAGAAATCAATATTTAAGAGATAAAAGAAAGTTTAATAAATAAACCGAACCAAGTAATAAACAAAAGTGCTGAGGATAAAGAACTGAATTTTAAGGGAAGGAAACAAATTGGTGACTGAAAAGACGTAGTTTGAAGCTTTAGCTTATTACACCTATCCTTTTTACCTCACATATTCTATGTGGCAGCATTTTTCTAAATAGATTTCAAAAAACAAAGACCAGAAAGAAATATATTCAGAAAAAATTGTTAAGCGAAAGCAAAAAGTAATGTTTCATAAACAATGATAATCATACCTTAGTTTTATATTTATTTACCACCTTATTTTTAAACTTTTTTTTAAAATTTACACATTAAACTACAAAATCTTAACTCCTCATCACAACCATTCCACAAGTTTTAAATATTTATCCTGACCACTGCTTTTATGAACAGATGTTTTTCTCAGAAACAATTAGTTTATCTTTAATTTCAAGCAGCCTCTGAATAAAGTTTGGAAGGAACTTATGTTGTGCTTTGTACATTATCAGTGCTGTGTTGAGATCATCTAAAGCACAAATTTTAAAATTATATAGCTTAATGAACAGTTCTTTTGTTGGTTCATAATAGCGTGCCCATTTATAATTCTTAGATCTTTTTTTCTGTAACATATAAACTGGATTAGTATTTTTGCATGCGTTTCTCTATACCTCCACACAGTAGGTAATGTATGAAACTATTAAGAGGAATGTAGTTTGTATAATGATTTTTGATTTAAAATGTTTTTTATTTTATTTTATTTGAAATGGTTTTGGACAGTTTGGTTTTCACATTGTTTATATGTTTTTTTAAAACAAAACACAGCTGACTTCCCAGATCCCACAGATCAGCTTGTTATAAGATTATGTCTGATCAGTTTATGTGAGGGATGTCAAACTGATTTTACATTGTGGGCCACATACAGCCCACTTTGATCTGAAGAGGCCTGGACCAGTAAAGTTGTTGCCTGAAATCCACCTCAAAACTGTTCCTTTTATTTTCAGTGTAAAGTTTAACTACACGTTCAATCCCTGAGATATCTTAAGAAAAAGAATCGCAACTTTAACAAAGATATCTCAGGTTTGCCACATTATAAAGAAATACATCCGTAGTCAAGCAGCCTGTGAGCATGACTGGAATTTAATAACTAAAAGTTTTATTTAACTTTAAGACTACTGTGAATGTGCATAATTACAAACCATTATCCTGTAATTTACCCCACCTTTTGCCTTATGACAGCTGGGATAGGCTCCACCCTGCAACCCTGAACTGGATAACCAGAAGATGGTTGGATGTCCCTCCGTCCTGTAATTTTTCAGAATACTTTGCTAATCCTCAGGGGGGAATTTACTTGTGTCACAGGCACTCCGTTCAGCATACATACATATCAGTAAAGAATATATCAATGCAGTTGAGAGAGGAAAATATAGAAACCCCAGCATGGCAGTAGGTGAAAGTCCAGTTATTAATGGGAGGAACTGTACAGTAAATAGCTACAGGCACGAGTGACTATGGTCTCAAATCAGAATGTGCATAGTTATTACACAGTAATAATTACAGTTGGTTCTTTTAACAGTAATATATATATATATATATATATATATATATATATAAAGAACATATTTGTTCTTTTCTTTGGACCCATTGTAAAGGTTTATCTTTTTACCTGCTTACTTTGGTGTAGTATGCCAGGTCATGGATGATATCTCTCTCATTAAGAAGGCTTTAAAATTAAAGTTTAAAATCCAAATTTGGATTTAGTGGGCTGGACTGGACCCTTCGGCGGGTCAGTTCTGCCCCCCTGGCCATATATTAGACACCCCTGAAATTTGATATTTTGTATGGAATTTGATATTTTACCTTTTTAAGCACATTTAATGAAAATTAAAGGTATAATACTCCTCTTTAGGTCCCCTTTCTTCCTTAAATCCTTCTTGTTGGCTGATCCCTAGTGGTGGTTGACGGCATAAGGAAATTTGCTAAGAAGATGCAGGATGAATAGGAAATAAATCACAGCCCTCAGCATCATAACATAACACACAGTCTTGAAATCTAATCAAGCTGAACTTTACAATGTGGTCTCTTGCATGTAAATAGAAAAGACAATTTCATATTTCCAGACTGTCCTCATGACCATCTGTTAAAAATGTCTTGTAAACTGTATATATAAAACAGCTGTAGCCACTGTGCATCATCCGTTGGTTTGTGGACTCTCATTTCTAAGAGTTTGGTATACTAGCCATCACCATGTTGGTTTTCTGCAGCCAGATGTGACCACACTTGGATGGGAGTGTGGCATGCTAAGTTATCAGCCAACGTTAACAAGCTTGGTTAAAAAGCTGAAGACCTAACAGTATGTGGGGATCCATTGCACGCACACGCTCAGATGCTTTCGTCTTTTTCTTCTTCTTCTTTGCTGTTGCTCCTGTTAGGGGCCACCAAAGTGGATCATCTGCCAACGCATATTTACTAATTTGTGCAAAGAAACGGACTAAAATATTTTACATGGCAAAACTCACGCACAAACCTTTGATGCAGCCTGCAGCACGTCACACAGCAAGCCACTTTTGTGTCAGATAATTCCAAAAGCAGCCGACACCATAAACACGGTTGAGATGTCCAATTCAGTGACTCAAATTAGAGGAGGTAAGGTCTGATAGACAGCTGTGTCCTCCATAGTGTAGTGGTTAACGCATGTAGCTCACATGTGAAAGGTTTCCAGTTTGTCACTAGGATAACACACAAACCAGCGTATTCTAAATGCTGCTCTTAAGCCCAGGTAAATGGGGAGGGGTTGTGCCAGGAAGCCAGGTGTGATCTGTGCCACATCACACACATGGTTTTAAAAAAGGAGAAGCCAAAAGTACCTTTCGGGCATGACAGCTGCCATTCTGGCAATCAAAGTGTCCAGCTTTTAATGTATTTGAAGGCAAAATTAATACTCTTTAGTGTTCATTTTTAATTTAGTTGTGATCACATTATGTTTACTATCTGCCCAAGGGGACGGAGATATGGGCATCCACAGTCAACAAAAACAAATATTTATTAGCATGGCACACATGCACTTTTAGAAAACACTCACGCTTTCATCCAAGTCCGTGTTAAACTGCAATAAAAGACGATGCACTTCTGTTTAATTAATTTAGTCCTGAAAGAAAACTAAACAAAGAGAGCACAAGAGGAAAAATAAAACTCAAACAAAAGGATGCGAACTAAGGGCCAAAAAACACTGCTAAGTCTTTGTCTGAGCTGATTTGTGGGGAGCCGTGTGAAGAGGTCATGGGAGGTCAACAGAATATGAGATTAGACCATTAGAGAGAGGAGACTTTGTGCCAGTATAATCCCTTCATCATAATCTCGCTTTCTTCCTCCCTGCTGCTAATGGCTGGAAGACAATAAGATGCACTAATCTCTGCTGGGATGGCACAGGGCTGCGCTGAAATATCTACTGGAGTACAGAGAGCATATAGACTAAAGTGTTTTGAAGATTATTTCCCTGGCATTTCTGCTTTATTAGATAGAGCCCATTGGGGGGTGGGGTGGGGTGGGGTGAGGTGAGGTAGGAGGGGGCAAGAATGATGGGGGAGATGAAGACGGACAGAAAGGGTGAGGCAGGGTAAGGAAGACTGGGAAGAAAAGTGAAGGTTTGCTGCACTGCTGGTGTTTGTGTACCACATACACTTTCATTTTGGTTAAATGGTGCTAAATGCCTCGCAGGCAGGAAGATGTGATGCAACATGCTGAAACAACTCCCAAGTTGTAATCAGTCAAAAACTGTAAATCAAAACCCGGTGCCAGTTTGGCTTAATTTTTAAGGTATATTCGCTAGACTTTAACTTTGATAGGAATTATTCCCATGATTTTGGATGCTTTTAATTAGGTGACTTTAGTCAAAGCAGTAAATGCCGCGACTCAGCATCACATCAGTGGTTTATGATGCAATACACCAGTGAAGTGCTGAGGAACTTGCATCTTTTAAATAGTGAGAAAGTAGGAATCCTAAAAAAATGGTGTCAGGTTGTTATGAAACATGTTTTTGGCCTACAAGTGTTTAAATTAAGTTGAATTATGTTTCGAAATTGAAAAATGATTAGTATTGATTAGTATTGTAAAACCGCTCTTGTGAAAACAAGAGAAAACAAAGGGTGGCACTTTTAAACGTAGTGACCTGTCAGTCACGAAGTAGCCGTCTAAACCATCTCCATCTTGCTTTGTCGCTTATTAAACTCTTAAAGTTTGCTAAATTAACATTATGCCACAACTACAAGCAGTGGGAGAGCACTGGCCAAGGCCATAGAGTTCCCCAGTGATACCATTACTCCGGAAAACCTTTGGTTGCTCTCTTGTATTTCCCCAAGGGGTCACCACAGAGGATTAATCCACATTGGTAAACTGGCAGAGATTTTATGCTGGATACCCTACCTGACACAAACCTCCATGGTGAGAGTGAATTGTGTCCCCACCTAGACCATTATATCTGAAAACCTGAGCACCATATTCATTTTACCCCCATGATATGATTCCTTGACCATGAAAACCTAGCACTCAGAATCACACAGTGTCACTGTTAGATTAGATTATATTAGATTATATTAGATTAGATTAGATTACTTTATTGTCATTTCAACTACATATAAATACACAGTGAAATGATATAGCGTTCCCCCCCGGACCTGGTGCCCCATACAAGGGTAGCGCTGGCCGGCCAGGGCCCACCTCCGGCCCAACACAACACCCCGCCCGCGATGTCCTCTTCCCCGGCCACCAGCATCAGGCAACGCCGAGGACTGAAGTCCCGGTCCACACAGCAAGCCAAGATCAGAGTTCGCAGAAACCGTTAATCTGCAGCATCAGTCCCGTGACGATACTCCCCGCGGAAACCAAAAACTTTGGCTCCCGGACGCTGCCCGGCAGTTCATACAATGCCGC